>SNQJ01S0010032.1:98413-129103 GCA_010110895.2 Picea sitchensis | reverse complement strand
ACCTCATTACCTTTAAACGCCTCATTGATACATGAAGAAATCAAGTAAAAACCTCATATAAAACAAACCTTAATAAAATAAAATAAAATAAACAAAATCCATTTTCATCATTAAATGCAACCCCTTTAACAACATCCTATACTTTTTAATGTCAAACCCAACCCCTTTAACAAAATCTTATGCTTTTCAATGTCAAATCCATTAAGTAATTTGTGTTTTAACCTATCACATTTGTCTCCATAATGTCATACAATTATCCCCTTTCACAACATCTTATACTTTTTAATGTCAAACCCAACCCCGTTAACAAAATCTTATACTTTTTAATGTCAAATCCATTAAGTAATTTGTTTTTTAATATACCACATTTGTCTCCATAATGTCATACAATTATCCATGGCCGTGATAGATGATGGACAGGATAAAAAATAATATGTAATAGATGATGTAAAAACAATAACCTAATTTTTTAAATATATTATATTTGTCTCCATAATGTCATACACTAATCCATAGATGTATTTAAAAAAATAAAAGTAATATTCTATAAGTGATATAAAAACAATTAAATTATAGTAATATTTGATACATTATCTATCAAAACTATTCGGGGGAAGATTTTAATTTTCAATAAAATATTAAATTGGAAAAAAACTTTAGTTCAAATCAATCATAATTGTGTAATATATTTATAAAAAAAATTGTTCTTCCAATTTATACTCTGGAAGAAAATTCAAAGTCCTCTCCCTGAATTAATAAAACATTTAGTATTTCCCATAATTGGTCAAAACATGCCATTTCCCATGAAGATATTTGGAAAATAAATGAATTAAAACAAATTGTTAAAATAGGAAGAGTGCATGGAAGAAGACAACTGCGCTGGCAAGTAATCGAAATAGAAGAATGTCACTTATAGAAATGATGGCACCATAAGATAGAATGCCACTTATTTTTTTAAATTTAAAATGGACACCAAAATAAGAGGAAATACCATTTATTATTAAAAAGTGGATATCAATCTTTTAGAACACATTTATATCATTTTCATGTTTTAAAAGTGAAAATAGCATAAATTTAATTTTATTATTTTTATTTTTTTAATTATATATAATAATAATAATAATCTAATTTTAAAATTATTGTCAAGCTATATATCAATATATCAAATTAATATATGAGATTTTCTGGTTTATGAGATAAAAGATTCTTTTGATTATTAAAATTTAAAAAAATATACATATCTTACCCCTTAATATTAAACCCTTTAAAATAAAAATGTGTTAATATTAAACCCTTTAAAATAAAAATGTGTTTAAATTTTTATTAGTTATATTTATTAAAATAAAATTATGTTTTTTTTATCTATTAATATTTATTTTATATTATTTTTAAAATTAAAAATATATAATAGTATTAAAATTAAAATTATAAAAATATATAGTTTTATAAGTGTAGCGATCATTGTTTCTGGAGTTCTGATTCATTGTTGAAATTATAAGTTTAAATTTCTTATCAACATCGAACCTCATTATTCAAATTATTAATACAACTACAATAAAGATGTACTATTTAAAAATAAAAATAAAGGAAATTAAAGAATTATGTAATGTTTGAAATTTTTTGCTATTATTTAGCCATATATAAAATATATAAAATAGTAACTATTATTTAGCCATAGTTATAAAATAGTAATTATTATTTTATAAAATAAAAATATATATAGAAAAATGAAAAAAATTAACTATTAATGCTCTTTAATTATAAAATAGTAATTATTATTTAACCATAGTTATAAAATAGTAACTATTATTTTATAAAATAAAAATAAATATAAAAAAGTGAAGAAAAATGTTTTGAATATCTATATCTACCATGTATTTTAACAATACTTTTTCATTTTTACATTCATTCTAAATATTTTTTTATTTATCAAATCTGCAATTGAATCCTATTAACTAAAATATTTATTATTGTTTAATAATAAAATAAATTATTTTTTAATTAAAATATTTATTATTTTATAATACTAAAATAATTTGTTTTTTTAACACTTTATTTTTTAATATTGTGATTACTATTTTTATTTTTTAATATTGTGATTAATATTATAAATGTCATTTCATTATTATTATTATTTGTTTTATATTAATCCAATCACATTTAAATAAAGACTACAATACATATTATAAGATTTATGTTTTTTATCCTCCAAAAACATGCCACAATTTTGGGCGGCTCTCTCATTTTATTTTTCTTTTCTATGGAGTCTAGATACATTGATTATGTAATACGACTAAGTCGCCCTTTTCCTTGTCCCATTGATATTTTATTTTCCTTTATACGTCACACTTAGAGAGTTTTGAATACTTATAACATCATCACCCATTCTCTTATACTTATAAAATTAGTAAATGTATTGTTTTGATTAGTGTATGGTGCTAGATAATCTATACCAACTTTTCATATTTAATAACAATATGGGCGTTTGAGTCAAGGATTTCCCTTAATTGCATGTTAATTGAAGTGTCTTGGTAATAATATGGTTTTTAGTAGTTTTTACCAATCTCCAATTTTTTAATTTTAAGTTTTTCTTGCAAGTGTAGTGTGATGTGATGGATGGAGGATAATGCTCATATAATTAGGGACATTTTGGATAGTATCGAAGGAAGTGTTGTACCACAATTCTACCAAAGGTAACGATATAGAACTTTAGTGACTAATTATTGGATGCAAAGCAATGAAGATGGATTTCCAAACATTCATTTACAATCTCAATTTTCCTATTAGGTTGGGGTTGGTGAAAGGAGTTGTGATATAGTTGAGTATCCAAGCAAGAAAACGAATCAGTCAAAAATCAATTAGTAAAAATATTTGTTTTGTCACATATAATAATCTTAGAGTTTCCATGTACTTTTTGAATTGTTTCCATAAATGTTGCATCTGTTATCCCTCAAGATGTTCCAGCCTTTTATTGGAACGATGTCGAAGCACCCTAGGGGCTAAGACTCAGTATGAGTCTTAAAGCCAGATTTGTAGAAAGGTAATTGTGCAATATTTGGGAATTTTTTCCCTCTCTCTTTCTTGTAACTATATGACCTCAAACAATCTCAACTTATATGACAAATGCTCTCAACTCTCGTAGGGATATGTCTATGAGTGTTTCAAAAAATCAAGCTTTAAAGGAGAGTGAAATGGTGAATTAGAAGAAAAACATGATAAACATACAAGACACTGTTGAAAATGAATCATGTAGCTTATAGAAAAAGAACAGTGTGTTGAGAAATTAAGAATTCAGCAGTTGTAACAGGTGTATACAGATCACTAAAAACATGCTTCAAATAGTTAACATCCTCATACATTCAATTACATGGAGTGTACCCTCTGCATATCATTTAAATGCACAAAGAAAATGACAAGAAATGGTCATCCATTCAAAGGAAATCACTTATGTGTCATGAATAGATATCATATAGTAATACTGAATATGGTGAAAAATCTATTTTTTGAGATTTTATAAATAAAATGTTCTACAAGAATAAAAAAATGGGAAAATATGCTTTACAAGGAAAAAAACACTATAAGATAAGGAATTACAGACTGAAACATAACGCAGGGGATGAATCTTTGGTTTCCTATTGCATTTATCGTCTATTTGTGCTCAAGGTTTTTGATCAAATAGATCTGGTTATAAGAAACTCTTAAATTCCCCAAGGTGCCAACCATAAGAATGAGTACCATCACTGTCTTTTATTCTTTTCACTCTTACCAAAACCTTCTTCTTGAAACCACTTCCATATTCTTGAATATTCTTACTGCTTCTTGATTCTTGAGTGGTTTTCCCCCTAGTAGAAAATAGTTACTTTCACCTATAGGGATTTCTGTTATGCTAAAGTCATGGAGAAAATGGAAATTTTCTAGCCAAACTATCTATCACACCCCTTCCCCTTAAAAATATTTTCCATCATTTCTTCTATTTGTAGACTAACCAAAATAAAGTATGCAATAATTGCTAGACTCGGCAACCATTAGATTGGTCTCAGCAATCAATCTCGATTTTTTATCTGAGTGTCTATCAATAATCCCATATTCCTTGAGAGGTTGACTTGCAAAGGATTTATATTTCAGAGGAGGCCCATCATACTTTGAATGTGAATGGATTATTCATGGAACCATGTTCACAATGCTACCTTTAGGTACGGGGTCCAAATTCACTGAACTGAACATTAACAATAAACACAAATAACCAACGTATGATTGCCCTGGTTCCTAGTGGCTCAGTGAGACCGGTGCCCCAATGGACTAGTGTCCTTTGAGACCTAAATTTGCATCTCATCTGTAGATCTCGAGCATAAAATAGTTTAGATTTTTTGATCTAGATGGACCACATGAAAAATCGATTCCTTGACAACATCATGCTGACGTCGGCCTTGACACATGGAAAATTTTGATTAGATCCAATTGGCACTGACGAATTCCATGTTGGCATGATAACATGTCACCCGATCGGGGTCAATATGAAGGGTTATCTTCATTGGATATTATATCTTGGTGGTTTGGTGCCTCGGTGAGTCCGGTGTCCTGATGGATTGGTGCATCGACGATTGAGAACCCATGATGTGCATTGCTTGGAGGATTTACCAATGAGGGCCCAGTGGCCTGATGTTCTAGTGAGCCCTATGGCTTGATAGATCAACACACCAATGATTGAGAACTTTTACTAGGAATGGTTAGAGTTTCACAAAGTTCTCGGGGGCCCAGTATGTCAATATTCTTTGAGACTCGAGATCAGATCTGGATCATCAATATCATCCTGAGAAACAAGGAGAACCATTGATCTAATGTAGTGAAAATCCAAAATTGGCAAAGGCCTCGACAATTTCATGATGAATTTATATTCGACACATGGTGACTTGATATTGGTTAATGTTGGTGCTGACGTGGCCATGATTAAGGACACATGTCACCCATCCTTGATATGATTTTTGGAAACTTCAGTGGGTTCCACATGTCGATCTGGAAGCTTTCTATTGGACCATGCTGACATTGAAGTGGAAGATACGATTGACATGTGTCACCTTCTTTCAAGGTTTTGTCTTGTGTATTTAATGGGTTCCACATGTCAATTTGGCATCTTTTGATTATCCTGACAGATTCGTTGCTAGCACGATGATGTGTCATCGGATTAGGGTTAATGAAAAGAAGAATCATGACTATAGTTTATATATTGATGGACCGGTGGCGCGATACCTTGACAACCTGATAGATCGGTGATCGAGAGATCGAGCCTTTGAACTTGATATGGACTAAACACTCTTAGGGGCACAATGGGATGGAGCTGACCCTGGACAATCGATATGAATTATCGACCAATGTGATTCATCGATGTAGCTGCGAAAGAATATAAATTTAGCTGAGGATTAAATACCATCACACTCACGTCAGTTTGGACATGTGGAAACTTTCTACTAGCCTGTGATGGTGTTGATGTGGTAGGAAGGAATGCCACATGTCACCCAATTTTGAGACAATAACTTGTCTATATGTCAAGATTCACATGTCCACGTGGCATGTTTTTATTGGACTGGCAGGTGACCTATTGGCATTGAATTCTCTGGGATTCCTTTGAGGGTTTTTACCTTCTAACATCATTTGGGACGCATGTCAGCAAAGTGATGATTGTGGGTGGGTCTGGTGTGGTTATATTAACCATAGGCATGGGGGGCCACAATTGACATATGTGAGGCACATCACCAAACATTTAACCTTTGTTTAGTTTTGTTCCTTTCCCCTTTTCTTAAACTTCGGTCATGCAAGGGAGGAATGATATTTGGCCCTTTGATCTTGTACCCACTCACTTATAATCGTCCGATCTATTCTTCTCTCACATCCTTGCTAGCGGTTGGTTCCTGGGATGCGATATTATGGTAAAACCTTTGGTTAACTAACTTAAGGTCCTTTCGGGGGCACACTAAGCCCTGTTTGATCCCCGATATTCACTGGAGCACTTAAACGTCGCCTTGTGTGCACAAGGGTATGGATTTTCTACTATTTTTTTAGTAGGCCTCAAAATAATTTATCTATTTTATTGTCCATAAGATTTGTAATCTTGTTCTCTATCTCTAATCATCCAATCTTATCCCGAGAACCTTAACAAGCCTTCATATCTTTGATAGGAACAAATATAGTACTAACATTGGCTCCAATGGGGATAGCGTACCCCTATGGTTTGCTGAGAATTGTAGACCATGTTACTTTTTCTACTGGGATATAGAGTCTACCTCAAGATGATTCATCTTATTCATACCTTAAAACTGACCTGATATGGGACACAAAAATTCTCAACAGTTGATAGCATTAGAACTATACCTACTTGTTGAAGTAAAAAATGGTGAATGAAGTAAACTTAAAATAAATTCTACAAACTGAGAAAAAAATGCTTGACTATAAGATTATTTATGTACATAACCCTCCTACTTTGATCATTCCAACCACTTTGATCAAGTGAAATGACACTTCCAGTGATACCAAACAAGATCCTTACCGCATGGTTGAACTACTTGTACACACTTTTTGAAAATAAGGAAAATCAAAAGTGGAACCTCCAACATGATATGATTATGAATTTTATACTTATGATCTAAAAATATAAGTGTCATACATCTTAAGTCATTTGAGATATTGGATAATGAAAACTCCAACCAAAGTTCCAATGGAGCATGAAAAATATGAGAAAAAGCAAATTTCTCAACAAAACTTGAAATTCCTCCTTCATTGTGTAATTGACTGAACTTCTCTTGTTTACTCTTCAATTTCTCTGGTTGTGTCTCTGATGAAGAAAAACGAGGAAGTGCAAAAAAATCATCACATTTAAATATTTCCATTGGTTCTTGCTCACCGTTGTCAAGCTCTATATCTTTAAGAACAAATGAAAATAATTCATCTATATGAAATCCTTCATCCGAGCCCTCATAGCTCTCATAACTGGTGCACTAATAACATTTTCTAAATATTCCACTTTAGGTATTTGTTCCTCAAAACCAAGCTCTGATTTTATGTCATGATGGTCATATACAAATCTATTTCTGTTTGAAACTTTTGTGAATGTTGATAAGGAAATCTACACATGTTCTTCAACTTTTATTGAAAAAAAACATGATTTGTGTTATAGAATGAAGTATGAGTAGATTTATCCCCCAGGGGGGCATCTCAATTGGCAAGTGTCGTGAAAATTAATTTCCATGAGGTTTCGAGTTCAATCCCCCCCGACTTACCTTGTGTGTCGCGTAAGGGGCATCTTGGGCACACCTGGAGGTTATAGTGGTAGCGGTTGGATAACACGGCCACGTGTAACGCGAGCACGTGCCCAACTAGTTGCTGATTCCTCCAGACATAAAAAAAAAAAAAAAGTATGAGTAGATTTACAAGAATACTTCATATATTCCTCACGAACCAACCATTGAGTAGTAAATTACTCATAAAAAACAAGGGGTGAGACATCATCATTAATGTTTCCTTGAAATAGATTTACATGATCTTCAGTAACACAATCTCAATTTTGATCAGTATATGTGAAAGAAAGAATTGTCTCTTCTTGAACATATTCATGAATATATCCATAACTAATATCCTTCTTAAACTCAATTCCTAAAATTTCTCTCTCATCTTAACTACTATAGAAGCAATCCTTTATGTGTTTTATAATTGACTCAAGTTCTTCTTTACAACAATGTTCAAAAGGAAATTCAGATGAAGGAAATTTAGAAGTATTCTCTGGATCTTCTTGAAAATGTAAAAGATCATCAACACCTACCAAATTTCTTGAAACAACAACAATTATTTGCAACTCATGACCATCTTCTAAAGAAGAAATCTCTCTTTGAATAAGATACTGATTAGTATATTTCAAGACAGATAGAATCATTGTATCCTCTTGTAGATTCTTCGAAGCTTCTATGTAATCACCCTCCAATTGTTGGATAGGCATTTTGGAAATAATATACACAAAAATACTAAGTGTAGAAGAAGTGCGCAAAAGAATAAGGAATACTAGGGAGTGCGTAGTTGAGACCCAATCATGAGGACAATGCATAGAAGGAGGAATAAAGAAGAGAAGAAAGTAGGTGAAAAGGAAGGATTACAACCTGACATGCTAAAGATAGGAGGATGTGGAAAAGCAAGAAGAACATTATTCGTAGTGCAAAAGAAACATGCAGATGGTAAAGAAGGTGAAAGAAACCCGAACAATAAGTTAACTTGAGTCATCATGTATTGCAATAGGTTTTTTGGATGAACAAATTAGGGTTTTAATACCTATAATGTAAGTATAAATATGTAATGGGTTGTGTTATATAGTTGTTGACCCCATACCTATTGAGCCATCATCTACTAAGAGGTCACCTATCTAGTTCAACAAATTTCATCACTTTTTCCCTGGGTTTCTAGATTAATTCCCCCTTGGTCACTCTTTTTCTTCATTAAGGTTGCAACCAAGAGGGTTGGTCACCCTTTCTGGCCTACCAGGGGCAACCGATCACTTTGTCTATGTGTCTAGGGAGAAACCAAGCCTAGAAACTCCCATTTTATGACTTGGTTGCAATGGATGAGATATCCCACCAATTTTTTGGTGTTTATCCTTGAGAAGGATTCCATTATGAGCTTAGGGATACTATCCTAATAACTATATGGCCTTATCCTTAAATACCTATAAGAACCAAGCCATTTCCCATGGGAAGGAGGAGGAAAGAACTAATAAACTTATGCTGCTATTTTGGCTACCATATTTGGGCAAGGAGCTTGGAAAGAGATTGTTACATCAACTTATCCATTTGTAAGTTGTAATGTTGTTTCAATAATTAATAGAAGGTGTACTGGATGTTTCCCTCTTTTCAATTGTGTATTTTTTGGCATGTATTTATTTGGATAAACTTAATAGAATTATGTGTCATAATCTATTAGTAGGCTTGTCATTGATTTGTATGCATCTACTTCTATATTGGAAAGGATATTGTTTCATTGTGTGCAGATCACTGTCTCTTGGAGTAGGAATACTCTTCATACAAGAGACCAACCAGGAGTGTCTAGGGACAATCTTCGAAAATCATGAATGTTTCCTCATTATAAAAACTCATAGTTACCTTTTGCATATAGATCAGATCTTGAAACTCCCATAGATTATATCTCTATATTTGTCTTAGGTATAGGAAGAACCTAAGGGATTTCAACTCCTACAGGGCTCAAAATCAATACAACAGATTGGCTACCATACTTGGGAACACAATTTTTGTTCTTTTCTTCCTTTTTTATGTGTTTTATTTCTAGGATCTTTACCCACTTAAGTGTCCTGATCTAATTGCCAATATTTTTTCTACTCTTTCCTAAGTCTAGTTGAAGAAAAATCTATCTTGGATATGATAGATATCATCCATATCTAACATTTTTCCATTTCTCTGCTTCGATCGCACCATCTCAATGTACACAAAGCGACCTAAAACATCCTGGTCACACTTTTCCTTCCTTGGGGAGAGACCATCCTTGATCCTAAGTTTACTAGGAGTGACCATACCTTCTGGTCACTCTATTCCTCTCACTGGGGAGCAACCATGTTGCTCTCTATCCCTTTTTAGGGGCGGAAATTCTCTTAAAACCATTTTTTGGAGAGTTATCCTTCAAATAAATTATCCAGATCCTTTTCCATTGCTCTACTTCAACACTCTAGACCTATATTAGGCTTGTCTCATTGATTCTAATCCCTTCAATAGAGTAGAAGGCTATTGGAATCTACTTGAGAATATTCTTTTGTAAAACCTTCCCCCTTTTTTTCTGCAAATTCCCTTTTCATTAGTTTGAGTGCTTTCTATTTCCCAAAACATTTGGTGAACCCTTCAAACTTTTGTCAAGACTTGAATTTTTGTGTTCTTAAAGTTTGTTTTTTTGTCTCTTTCTTCCAACCTTTACATTCATCACAAAACATTGTTGATCTAAAGTGAAAGTTGAAGAAGAAATTTGTTTCAGTTTTCATATAGTTTGAAAAAACAAAAGAAACAAAAAAAACATGGCATTTAGAGTGCTTTAGAACAATCTTGAAATAATTTTTGTTTGGTTAAGAATTTCGAAAATCCTTCAATAGGTTTGGTTGGAAAATTTTCCTTTTTCAAATTTTCAAGAGTAAAAGTGATTGGTATGCATTAGGGTGTTTTGTTATGAAAGAAGAGAAAATAAAAGTACTCTTCTCCCTGCCATAAATATGATTCATCGAAAAGAGAATTGTTGAAATATCATTCTTTTGTACCTATTTGAAGTCAAGTCCTTTTACCTCATGATTTTTACTTCCACACAACCCTTTGAGTAAAAAACAACTTTAAAAATGTACACGCGTTAATAAAATTTACTAGACTTTTATTTTCTAAGAACACCAACAATAGTCCAGGTTTAGGGTCTTTGGACGAAGACAAGTGAGTAAACTTTACAAGACCACAAAAAAAAACAAGAGAATACTAAAGACTGCTTAAATCCAACCTTCGTATAGGCATAGCTGGGAACCCCCTCTCACACAGGGGATAAACAAGAGGTCGCATATGGATGGGAAACAGAGATTACCCATCTGAGGCTTAACCAAACATAGTGGATTGATAGTATACTTTGGATTCTTCTTTAGAATTGAATATTTTCATTTGGTCTTGGAACTTCGTGAATCCTGAATACATTCAGGGTTATCTAGATCTTTTTCGATCCTCTTATTCCCAACCCTCTTTACAAATTTCAGACTTGATATCCTACCCATATTGTCAGACCCGACTATTGAATGTACCCTTATGGAGGTTGACTACTAGTTGGTGACCTTAATTTCCATAATATTTAGGGATTTTACACAAGGTGATGATGAAGGGAAGTATTCGTTGTACCTGGATCAGATGTTAGTCAAACTCACTCAGGATCCTTGGAGGGAAAACCCATGGATAGACCGTTGGGGAGATTACACCAATATGTAAGTATGTTAAGCAGGCCACCAATGTAACTGATCCACCCACTCACCCCAACCCCTTCTCACATGTTCCCACGATGTTGGATTTCATCACCAAATAGTGAGCTCATTGTGAGAAATTTTGGTTTATTTGATTGATTCCTAGAATTATTAGTGCATGTTGTTTATCTTCTTTAGCTGGCTTTAGGAGTGTTATTGTCATAATTTAATCATGGACAACCAATACTTGTGTAGGTATAGGAGGATGCGAGGATTTACTCCTTTAAATTATGAACCCTTTCCTCGTAACTCACCCAAATACCATCCTCAAGAAGAGCTCCACAAGGAAAACTACTCTGAATATGGAAGTATTATTACTCCTTTTATCGATTGTCCATTGGACGCCAGTTTTTTAGTGGGCTTTGTACTACATGGAAATCCACTCTTGATTGATCCTCTTTGTCCCCTCCTTATATAGGTAAAATCTTCTGGAGAACTTGAACTTGATATTGATTACCCTTGTCTACCACTTGTACCTTGTGAACAGGTCATGAACATGGAATCCCAACAACTCCATTCCTCATAAGGATTCACCATGCCACCATGGGTTTTTGGTCCATAAAATCTTATCTAGACTCCTGAACAACCCTTTGGCCACAACATTTTTAAATAATTAGATAAAACTGTTGACTGAACTTTTAAACTATTGCATCAAGATCCTTCACATGCCTCTTCACATGCCCCTCATCCCCCCACATATTCCATCTCACATATCTTTCAAAAATATCTCCCTCGTCCCTCCCCCATTCACTCTGCATTAAAACATCATCAACTAAATGTGGTCCCAACCGAAACATCGACATTGACATCCATACCACAAGTTATGCCAACCATATTAGTGCCACCCTCAAGAACCCAACCATCTACACCCCCCACTGGTGGGAATCCTCTATTTACCCCATTGTTTTTAGGAGGTGATTCTAACATTAATTGATAACACCCTTCGATGAGAGGATTACCTCCCCAGGAAGGTCAACTAATGGGTTTAGGACAAAAAACATCTACGAGCCAACCTTTCACTCGGGGAAAACCCCTATACCCAGGATAAATATCTGATCAACATCTAGCCAAGGGGACATCCTTGACTTCGAGATCATTTTCAATAGGGGCATACCCTCCCATCGGGAGCCAACCTTTATTTTACTGGGGGAAACCCCCACCCATAGGGACATATTTTCTTTGGGGGGAACAATCAAATGGGGGGAAACCCCCAACTACTAGAAAAAAATGAACGTAGGGCCAAACTCTTCCTTCTACCACCAACCTACTATTTTTCCACCATTACATGGGAATATAAAACACTATATGGAACCAACATCATCAACATGTCCACCCTACCCTCACCACTCAACCAAGAGGAGGACCACCCTATGATGGTGGACCTCCGGGAAGACCACCACATGCTGGAGGACTCCATGGGGGACCACCCTATGGAGGAGGACCTTCTAGAGGATGACCCCATGGAGGAGGACCCCCTGGGGGACCACCCTATGATTGTGGACCTCCTAGAATACCACCCTATGGAGGGGGAAATCCAGGGGTAAAAACCTATTGTGGAAGACCTCCTGGAGGACTACCTTATGGCGAAGGACCTCCTAGGGGACCACCCTATGGAGAAGGAACTCCTGGAGGAGGACCTCCCGGGGGACCATGATATGGTGGAGTACCACCCTATAGAGGAGGACCCCTTAGAGGACCACCTTATGGAGGCATACCTCCAGAGAAACCACCTCACAGAGGAGGACCATATAACCAACCTCTACAGGTCAAAAAATAACTCTCGTTCTTGGAAAATTTATATTTTCTAGATCTTTCATGGTTGACTAATGACCCCATATTCCATTCCCCTTTTTGGCCTCCTATTCCTGCCAAACTTCCATCAAATATTCCAAAATTTGATGGAAAACCTGGAGAAGATCCAAATAATCACGTAATGACTTTCCATATATGGTGCTCTTCAAACTCCTTGATGGATGAATTTATTCGATTACGACTTTTCCAGAACCCTTATAAGATCAAAAACTAAATGGTATATAGAAATGTTGTGAAACTCCTTTGATGACTTTAATTCATTGGCCATGGAATTTTTGACACACTTTCAATTACCTATCCGCTATGAGACTGATACTGAGCTCTTAACCTCATTACACTAATCAACTTTCGTCCATATTTCATATCAAATTCATGAGTGGAGGCATCCATGACAATTAATCAAATCCACAATCCCAGATCAATTATTAGTTGATTGGTTCACACAGTCTCTTTTTCCACCTATAGCTTGATATGTCACCATGGGAGGTGTTGTTACTGAAGAACTAGCTATCAATCAATCCCAATATTTAGATTTTGTGTACTCTCAATCAAGCATGTTATACGACTTGATTCCTAACGCTCCTCGGTTGTCGAATGATTCAACCAAACAAACACCTTGACCCCATGCCAATGGTATGATCGATCCTTTTTCCACAAATATAACCAGTTAGATGACTTGGAAAAATAGCCAATCGACCAAAGCTACCAATCCTAGCTCATCTGTCCATACCAACACTCAAAATAACCCCTCTACACAAATCTTCATGGTTAATATGGTGAAATCAACCACACCCAAAAACCCACAACAATCCAAAGGAGAAAACAAGTGTAATAATAATAAGAAAAAGAAAAACTCTTCTGAGCAGTCGAGCCCTAAAACCCAAGAAAACAATGATGAGGGAAAGGGAAAGGGAAAGGATAAATATCCCTACATGATTTGTAAAGAGAATCATTTCACTAATGATTGTCCTCATATAGATGAAATCCATCAATATCTCGACTGAGGAACACCCTATTCTACACCTACATTTTAAAAAAATCCCCNGCATTGCCCAACAACAACTTGTCATGTAAACACCAGCACCCCCACAAGGGGGAAACCTTGAATCCCCATTAGTAAACATTTTTATGGTTAAATATGAAGCCATATATTCTAGAGCCAAGAATTACAATTCTCCAGAAAGTGATTATTTACCCAAGGATCCCACCTTAGCCACCCCACCCAATGACCCTCTCACACTAGAGAAGCCAGCTATCAAACCTTCCATACACCCTCCAAAAGGAGTACTTCGTCACACTACACATAATCCTAACCCTTGAGTAGGCCAACACTATATTATAGTAGAAGACCTTTCCCAAGCCCCTTATTGCATGTCGACACTCGAAGTATTGTAGTCCTACCCTACACAACGTAAATCCTTATTATCAACCATTGGTGGAATTGACCCTACAGAATCCAATGTTATTTCCTTCAACATGAATTGCAATGAATCTCGCCTATCCCATCAATTAGAATTACAAATCACTATCTGATCTCTCAATAAAAACATTTTCTGAACAATGCTTGATGAAGGCACCACAACATTCATCATGTCTTTGAAATGTTGGAAATATCTTGGTTCTCCCCAACTTACAACATCAGAAACCATCCTTAAAGATTTGGACGAACATTTTTTCAAACCCCATGGATTTCTCCCCTCATTACCTATTGAATTGGTGGGAAAATTTGTTTTAGTAGAATTCAAGGCGATCGATGCCACTCTCAACTATAATTTTATTTTAGGTCACACCTGGTTTTATTCCATGAATGTTGTTGCGTCTAGCACCTTTCGACTTGTAAAATTCCCCCATCAAGGGAAGATCGTCACTATATACCAAATCGAATTTTATACACCAAACATGCAAATCAATCCTAATGTGAATGTCCCTTTTGTAGGAGATTATTCTTCGGGATATGAAAGAATCAGGGTAGGCCTTTATCCCTTTTTAATGAGGACATTTCCTCTCCCCCACCAGACATAACCCAAACAATGTCCATCAATATGATCTCTATAGTTACCGGTACACCCATCAGTTATAATGACCCCTGGTTAATCCCTCACCCATATGATATAGAATCTTATGGAGACACCATGACACTATCATCAATGGAGTTGGCATATTTAGTAATACAATCCATAGGAGAATATTTCGATTCTCATTTTATTGTACTACTATATGAGGAACTAGATCAATTTTCCTCTCCCTATTGGGCCACCCATACTTTAATGTCCCATGACTTTCTCAACATTGTCCTTCCTTCAGACAAAGACATTGTGGAAGTCATGACTTTGCAAAATCAACCTTGGGAATATTCTCACCATCGATCTTCCTTCCTTCCCTTTGGAGAGAAGAAATAAACCCAAATACAAACCCTTGTTTCGACTGATATTCAATATCCATCCCTCTTACCTTCCACATCATATCCTATCATGTCCGAGGGAAATTCAGGAAACATTTCCAAAACCATTTCAATTGATATTTCAGTTAAACATGGATTCATGGAAAATATACAAATAGGAGGAGATTGTTCCTTGAAGAAATTGAATCTTATACTTCCCTATTCAAAGAGTTTCACGGCATTTTTTTCTGGTCCTAGGAAGAGAATCTAGGAATCAACCCACGAATTGTTGTCCACGAAATTAAAAATTACCCCGGAGCCCATCCAGTTCGACAACGACTCCACCAAGTTCATTCAAGGAAAGATGCAACAATTAAGGTAGAATTTCAAAAATTATTGAATGTTGGTTTTATTTATCTCATTCCACTAACTGAATGGGTGTCCAACATCATACTAGTTAACAAAAAACAGGGCACCATCCAAGTATGGGTTAATTATAGGGACCTCAGCAAGGCCTGTCTAAAGACAATTTCTCTACCCCTTTCATCGATCAAATAATTGATTATTCTATTGAATGTGAAGTCTTCTCATTTATGGATGGCTTCTCCGGCTAAATAAAATCAAAATTACTCTAGAGCACTAGCACAAAACTACATTTATCTACCCATGGGGAACTTTTGCATATCGAAAGTTACCATTTGGTCTTAAAATTTTGGTGCAAAATTCCAATAGGCAATGTATTATTCCTTCCACGACATCAAACATACTGTACAACCTTACCTAGATGGTCTCCCTTCTCGGTCTCCCAAGAGGTTTGATCACGTAGATCACCTACATCAAATTTTCATACGTTGTCGATATTACAACATTCACTTGAATACACACAAATGCATTTTTTTCATGGATTCTGATCGTTTACTTGGTTTCAATGTATCCAATTTTTGGATCATATTTGATACCCTTAAAGTTGAGGAAATCATCAAATTTCCTCCTCCCACCTCCGTAATCTAACTTCAATGTTTGCAAGGGAAAGGAAAATGTATTTGATGCTTTGTTGCCAATTATGCCGAAATCACCAAAGGTTTCATGTGATTATTGAAAGGGGTGTATATTTTATTTGGAATGAACAAGCATAATGATATTTTGATCATTTGAAGTAGGTTCTTACATCTACACCATTACTCAAACCCCAAAATTACAATAAATATATCATCCTATACCTGGTAACTTCTGGTACCAACATTGGAATGGTATTAGTCGAGATTGATGATCAACATATTGAACATGTTATTTATTATATCAGTAAGGGATTATTTGATGTCGAACTTTGCTATGCCTACATTGAGAAGTTGGCACTGGCATTATATTCTGATATTATATTATGCTCTAACAATTATGATATTATATTATGCTCTAAAACACCACTATTGTCTTTGACGTGAATCCAATGAAATATATTTTGTCACGCTAGATATTGTTTGGTATATACTTTAAATGGATCATCCTACTACAAGAATTTGGCCTTGAATTCTCCACCCCTAAATATTAAAAATCCTTGATCTTCGCAGAATTAATGACCAATATTCCCTGAGCCTTTAATGAATCTATAGTAAAATATTCATTTATTGATGAATATTTGTTTCTTATCGAATCATCTGATCCTTGGTATGGAGACATATTGACTTATCTCCAAACCCAAAACTTTTAGCCCAATCTATCTAAAGATGACCATCATCACACATGCCATCAATCCCAAAGTTATCTCATCGTTGACAACACACTTTACCATTGTGGAGTTGATATGGTATTATGATAGTATGTCATCCATTCTGAAGATGAAAAAATCCTAAATGATTTCCACTCTGGAGCATGTGGTGGCCACTTGTATAGGTTAGCCACTACCTAGAAGATTTTATGCGTAGGATATTTTTGGGCCACAATTTTTAAACATTGCATTAATATGGTAAAAAAATTCCACCCATGTCAAATCTTTTCCAAAACAATAAGCACTCACCCCGCTCCTTTACACACAGTCGTTGAATTTGTCACATTCGCTAAATAAGGCATCAATTTCACCACATGTAAACCTCCTTCTATCACTGGTCATAATTATATTATTTTGGTCATTAATTATTTCACAAAGTGGGCAGAAGCCATGCCTACCTTTTTTAATGATGCCAAGACTATTGCATTGTTCATATTCAATCATATCATCACATGTTTCAGTGTGCCTAAATCCATTGCAACTGACCATGGATCACATTTATGCAATATCATGATGATGAAATTATCTACTCTATTGCATTTTTACCAAGAACACTCATCTCCCTATTACAGCCAAGAAAATGGTCAATTCAAGTCTATTAATAAGGTACTCAAAACAATTCTCTAGAGAATTATAGGAAAACATAAAACCAATAGGAATTTAATTCTATTCCTGACCTTGTGGGCATATCAAACCTCTGCCAAAACTGCCACCAACTTCACACCATTCCAAATTGTCGATGGCTTGGAGGCCATTTTACCCATTAAATGTGAAATCCCATCCATCAAGCTAGATTTCAAACTCCTTCATGACACTTCTATCGAAGAATAATGAATCCTATATTTATCCTTCCTTGATGAGAGACATCGTGAATCCATCATGGCCAATGAGTCTCACCAAAAGTGCATCAAACACAAATATGATAAAAAAATACGCCCTCAAACCTTCTCGGAAGGCGATTTAGTTTTGGTCTACGAACAAGAACGTGAAAAGTTAGGTGTAGGTAAGTTCGAACCCTTTTTGCATGGCCCCTATATAATTACATGATTTCTTAAAAAAGGAGCCTATGAACTAGCAGATTATCAAGACAATCAGTTATTGGAGCCCCACGATGGGCTCTATTTGAAAAAGTACTATGCATAAGAATTGCACTATCTAGTTCTTCTGTACCATATGTATTATAGTGTGATATGGTTGATTTTGTTTTCCATTTGTGTGAAATTCTTTGTCAATCTTATTATCATGATTAATGCTTGAGTTTCATATGTCGTAGTTTCCTTCAGCCTATTTTGGATATGAATATAGAGCTAGTCGCACGTCTCGAAATATCACTTCTGCTGCTTGGGTAACAATTTCACCCACCAACGACATAGTAAGATATGGGGGCATATATCTCATCCTTGCAATGAACAATGTTTCATAATATAGTGTCTTTCATGAACTTATGACCAAAGCATCCACTTTTGGCATATTCCACTTGATAGTATGCTTAGATTTCGAGCTCATCGTTTCACACCTCAACTCAACTTATTCTATTCGACACCCTATGCCTTTTAACAAATATTTGAGGGTACGACTCTTGGATCAATTATTTCATTTTATATCTTATGAACATATACCAAGGCAATTCAATTATTTAGCTAATTCACTAGAAAATTTCGTATTGAATTGGCATCTACTTCATTAACAAACAACACATTCCAGCATTCATTGTATAAATAATTATACACATAATCCATCACATATACATAAGCATAAATAACAAATCAAAATGTCCATATATATATACACACACAAAGTTTGTTAAAAATACATCCAAAACCATTATAACATAACAAAATTGGGCTATCTTCCCATACATCCACAAAACAGATAGGCATCAAAGTCAATTAAAAAAAAAATCACTAGTCATCATGAGGGGGCCTGTAGTCATTACAACAAATCACCTCCCTTGCGACCTTTCATGGAAGGAACCCGAATCAATTCCTAACACCTACTACATTCCTATACATACATAGAGGTATGTCATCCATATGTGGTACTAGAATCCCATCAGTCAATCACTCAATATTTTCCTTGAGATACTCTAATATCTTTGCATTGGCTCCTCTACTATGTTGTTCTCTCCAAAAACCTAGTTTCTCTCCTCGCTTATTCAACGACAACATGCCCACTAGATGTACTGGTGCACAATCTACACATCAAAAAATATTTTTTATGTTACACATAAAAACATTTATATATAACAAAACAACAAACATATCAAATATACCAAAATATCACATCTTTATATTTCTTACCATACTCATCATTTAACCCTTCCTCCCCGGGGACAACCATATCTGGATGATCACGATAGTGTAAGTAATGATATGCATAATCATCCACTTCCACTATATGTCGATCCCACCACAAAAAAAACTTCACATCAAATTGAAACTTTGTTCTCCCCCGAGTTGGGACATCATATATGTCCATTTCTTCATTGTCTGATCCTTGACCTAAGGCTTTGGCACTACATCCCATGGACATGATGTCGAAACCTACTCAAAGAAAAAATATAACAATATGGATCCATAACAAAAAAAATTATGTCGTCCCAACGTACATTTGGTCAATTTCTTCTTCAGATTCGCCAGAATGACTGCACACCAATTGTACACCGTGGGAGATAAAATCATCATTGCATAATCCACCTGGCTTCTAGAATCCAAGTGCGGCCCCATACTTCTTGCCACCCATGTAATGGTGAAAAATACAGTGTGTTATGTTTCTTATTGCTGCTCTTTTGTGTTCCAGGGTGAAAATAACGCACCACATAATAATCTACTCAATCTTTTACTCCCCTTTTTCCACACACCAATACCATTGTTTCACCACGATGGGGCAATCCCGTTAGGAAGTACACATCTTCCATTTCTAATGTCAATATTTGACCCCATTCAATGAAGTGTTTCCTTTCCGGATCTCACATATTCACCAAAGTTTGTAGTATAGATGGTTGGTCCTGCATGCTTTGACACAATAAATTTTTTAACAACCCACAGTTCCACAAAGCATCAAGAGTATTATAGATTTATTGACCCCCTACTTATTGAGCCATCATCTCCTAAGAGGTCACCTATCCAATTCAAAAACTTTAATCACTTTTTCCATGAGTTTCCAACCTAATTTCCCCTTGGTTACTCTTGTCCTTCATTAAGGGTACGACTAGGAGGGTTGGTCCCCCTTTATGGCCTGCCAAGGAGTGAACGATCACTCTATCTATGTTTCTAGGGAGAGACCAAGCCTAGAAACTCCCATTTTTGGACTTGGTTGCCATGGATGATATCTCCCACTGATTTCTCAGGGTTTAGCCTCGAGAAGGCTTCCATTATGAGCTCAAGGATCATATCCTAATAACTATATGGACTTATCCATAAATGCTTATAAGAAACAAGCCATTTCCGATGGGAGGAGGAGGAAAGAGATAGTAAACTTCTACTGCTATTTTGGCTACTAGATTTGGGAAAGGAGCTTGGAAAGAGATTGTTGCATCAACTTCTCCATTTGTAAGTTGCAATGTTGTTTCAGTAATTAATAAAAGGTGTATTGGACGTTTCCCTCTATTCAATTTTGTATTTGTTGGCATGTATTCATTTGGATAAACTTAATAGATTATGTGTTATAATATATTAGTAGGCTTGTCATTGATTTGTATGCATATACTTTTATCTAGGAAATGATCTTGTTTCATTATGTGTAGATCATTGTCTCTTGGAGTAGGAATACTCTTCATACAAGAAACCAACCATGAGAGTGCAGGGATAACCTTCGGAAATTAGGTATGTTTCCTCATTATAAAGACTCCTAGTTACCTTTTTCATATAGATCAGATCTTGAAACTCCCATATATTACATCTCTATCTTTGTCTTAGGTATAGGAAGAACCTAAGGGAGCTCAACTCCTTCAGGGCTCAAAATCCCTACAACAGGTTGGGAGAATAGGGGTTCCTCTGGGTGGTTATTCTCAAGTTATTATTAGTAAGAAGGGTGATAGGATAGGCTGAGAAGGTAAAGTATCAATGTATGAATGTTAAGAGATGATGCAAAGGGAGAGAGAGGCTTGCACTGCAGAATGGATAGGTTAGGAGAGAGGAAGATAACCATGATACATATTTGTAATCATAGTGTGAAAACCTGAAGAAATTACCAAATGCATAATAAATAAGTCATTCATTGTGGACATAGCCCATAGTTGGGTGAACCATGTTAAATCATGTGTTAATTATATTTTGTGTGATTTTTCATGGATTCTATTTGGATGTTATTGGATTAGAATTGCCTTATGTATAATAATTGAGCAATTGTTACGACCATTATAGTAATGGGTTATGTGGTAATATGGAATATGATGGTAATATGAATATGAAATCCCTAAGTAGCTCACAAAGGATAAAGAGAGATTTATGCACACAAAACTAATAATTAAGAATGAATACAATGGTCACCTCTAATTCCCTCACTACTACAAAAACTTGGTTCTTGTAGTCCCAATAGATACCTCGAGTGAGACTTCATATGCGCATGCAGGTGATGTCGAAAGGGTCGGTGTCTAAATGGTTTTGTTGGTCAAAGATAACTTGAACCTAGAGTCTTACAATCGTGTTCTAGCACCAACAAATGGTTCCATTTCTGGGACCCGGACTTTGCGATTGAGGGAATATTTTAGAGGTTGACTAAGAAAGAGATCATGGAATGGTTGGAAAGTAAGTAATGGGAGTTTTCTAAAAAAGAGGAAAGAAATCCTCAGATGAGTAATGAAAAATGGATGCAAAGATATGTTTACATAGAACTGCATGAAATTTTCTTTGGATAATTTCCAATTAACTTGATAGAGTGATTGGAAACATTAGTGGATAATACTGGAAGGTATCAAACAACGGCACCAAGGAATCAAACGCCTGAGTTGGTAAGAAATTTGAATTCACTAAGTAATCCAACTACTCGCGAAGTTGATTTCTGGTTGGATAGCGTATTAGGAGGATACATTACAGAATTTGCAATAGATTGTACCCAATCATACAGTTTTACAGAAAAATGATTTTTTCAAAGGTTCGCGCATAAGGTTCATGAAATCATTAAGTACATGGATAAATATGTTATTATGTGAAAATTTCATGATGACAATGGAATCCAACTACTAAAGGGTTCACACACATAGGGGAACTAGGGGATGACAAGAGGATTGTCTAAGAATATGAGAGAATGAGGGAATCAATGAAGAAGGAAGGGAGGGAATGACGATGCATAATACTGAAGAGGGTATACCAAAGGAAGAAGAGGATTTTGGAATATTGCATGGAGAAAATAGGTATAGGAGGAAAAAGACTGGGGCTGACAAAGGAGAGTCGTGCAGTGAGACATAGGGGATAACACCTTGCAAAATAGTCCAAATTATGGAAAAACCACATATAAGAGGAGAGGAAGAGGAATCACAGTCCAATCCTATAATACAAGAGTTTTTAAGTCCCACTTAGACTGGATCCTATGTCAAATCCATGACCCCATGTGCATTACCACAATCCGAGATAACGGTTGAAGAGTTATTAAAAGCATTTATTTTTAGCATGGGAGGACATAGTAGTATCAATCAGAGTAGTGGAAGTAGTGCATAGAATTAGAGTCAACCAACATCACCAAGAATAGGGACTACAAAAAGAAACATGAAAGGGGTAGAAAACAGTATATTACTTCTTGAGTTCCAAGGGGTTGGGTCAGAGGACCCCGAACAACATCTGTTTGTTTGTGAGACAATTTGGGCCGCAAAGAATTTCTAGGACAAGGATATGAAGATTGCACAGTTAAAAACAACATTCAAATGTTATTTGTTAAGCTGTTACATGAAGTTGCAAAGTACCACAGCTACAGGGAAAGCCATGAATTTGGTATAGATAATGAAACAACTATTGAGAGAGTTATATAGGCCAAAGTTTGAGTCATAGTACATTACCTAATTGAAAGAGATTAAATAGGTACCAATTGAGTCGATATGGGATTCTGATCAAAGGTTCAAGGACCTAAGGGATAGAATGAATTTCCATATCCTCGATCAAAAGAATCAATAAGGGTTTATTGCAGGACTTATAGCACACATTCACATGCCATTGATTCAACAGAAGGTTGCGTTGCAACCTAAGGCGTTGGAAATTGCAATGAAATTGGCATCATATCTTGTAGGAGATAGTGGAGGGATGGTGAAAGTTAAGGCGCAGTTGGTTTCTTTGAAGATTTAATTGACAGAAATTACAAAAGGGAAGGAGAAATGAGAGAAAGTATGGTGTACCAAGTGTAGGAATGAAGGCAATCACAAGGATGAATTCCCATCATTAGGAATGAAGGCCATCACATGACTACACAGATGGAGGATTATATTAACTATATTGTGGATGGTGCACTAAGTTGGAGAAGTATTAGTTCATGCACGTCAGATTCAAAGGAAGGTCTAGAGAATTGGTAGAAAATAATGCATTAAGTCTCAACTAGAAAATGTGCACACATAACTCGATCCTTACGCTGGATTGTATCTGAATTATGTGATCCACCTAGGTACAATGGATTGACTGATATAAGTTCATTTGTAAAGGAATTTGAGTTATAGGTACTTAAATAGAAAAGGTTGTTAACATTAGATGTTGTCCTAAAAGTGACTCCATCCAGATGGTGGGTTGCACACAAAGAAGGAATGGAAGACTGGTCATAGTTCAGAAGACTAATGAAAGTAAGGTTTGGAACTGAGGGAGAAAATATTGCACAAAGAAACAACTAGTAGTGAAAGCAACAGATTAATATTTTATTGCAAGGAATTTATACAAGTTGGGTTCATATGGGATATTGAGACGATGTGTGTTGGAACATGAAATATCAATGATACTTGAAGAATCACATGACGAGATTGTAGGAGGGCATTATGCAGGGAGAGCAACTACACAAAATACTTTGTGCACAGATATTTGGTGGCCCACACTTCACAAAGATGCTAAAGAATATTGTCATTCATGTGATTTATGTCAAAGAGTGGGAAAGCCATCCAAGAGGGATGAAATTCCTTTGAATCCACAAGTTAAGTTGAAAACATTTGACACATGGGATATAGAATTTGTCGAGCCAATCAACCCACAAGAAAAAATATCTAGGGAAAGGTACATAATCATTGTGACTAAGTATTTGAAAATATGTGAAGAAGTAGCACTAGTCATAGCCTACATCACAAAGAATATTGCACAATTTTTGTTTGAGAATATAGTCACATGATTTGGATTCCCATGCATCTTAACCAATGATAAAGGAACACACTTTCTAAATAAGACAATTGCAGCATTGACTGAGGAGTTTCAAATTCATCATCATAAGAGTACCCCATATCATCCTTAGGCCAATGGAATAGTGAAAGATTTCAATAAAACCCTAGAGAATTCCTTGACAAAGATCTGTAATGTAGGGAGATATGATTGGGACTGAAGATTTCCTGCAATGTTATGGGCCTATATGAAAACAAGAAAAACGTTGATAGGACAATCACCTTTCATTTTTTTCTATGGACTAGAAGTAGTAATGTCAATGGAGTTTAGTGTACCTAGCATGCACATTGCAATGATTACTGATCTGTAAAACTATGGCACAATAGAGGAGATATTATCACAGTCATCTTGAGGAGGATCAATTTTTTGTAGGTTTCCATCAACAAGTTCAGTGACCTGGATTATGCTAATAACAAAATGAAACAAAATAAAAAATATAGCAGAGAACTCGAAAATAAAGTGAAACCCAACTTGTATTTATGAATAAGATAGAAAAACATTGTGGAACAGAAACTAGTAGAATGGGTTAACTTATTTCTAAAAATAAAGAGATGTTGTTTATGCTTCATTCACAACGAGATTTACATCACACTCCATTGCACACTTAAAGGGACTCCTTCACCTCAATTATATATGAGAGAGTGATATGGGAACAATTCCCATGATGCATGTGGGATAAATTAGTTTAAGTTTATAAAATTCCATAGGAATGTAAAACATTAGGACTTATCGAGTGATCACCCATCCTAGTACTACTCTAGCCCGAGCACGCTTAACAATAGAGTTCTAATGGAATTTGATGCATTGATACTATGTTGTAAGCATGTACATAAGAACATTAGGAAATCATTACATGATGTCTATAATTAACAAATGAATATGGAATTACATTCCATTCCCCATCAAAATGGTGAATATCATGGTTTATCAAAACCATACACTTGAAATGTTGATTAAGTAGAAAAGGTGGATGGCCATTGAGATCCACTTGGATCATTCCTCCACCCTTAGTAAGAAATGTTCCTCATTGTGTCAAGTTCCCTTGCGAGATGGGGAAACTTCTGTTGAATATGAACCTTGCTTAATTTCTTTCGTTGTTGAAGTAGATGCCCTTCTTGTATTTTTCCCGTGGAAGGATGTCATCAACCTATTATAGGTGTTGGATTCATTCAACAAATATAGATGCATGATCTTCCTTGGTATGAGTGTGGGAGGACTTTATCGATAAATATGTAACAAGAAGAGCTATATCAATATTAGGGGATAATGATTGGAACCCCAAGCACACTAAAAAGGGTCATGGAAAATAGAGATATGATGAATATATGTAAGAATATCATTCTCTTTATGCTCTTATATAATCTTGTTGACCTACTTATGTTGTATAGAAACATCTTGGGTTGAGGATGTAGTGGTCGCAGTGAACTTCTATTCACCGTCTAACTGGATCATGAAAAGGGAAAAAATTGTGGTCTGAGAGATTGATTTGCGTAATTGTTTTTCTAATATCAATGAAGAGGAAATAGTTGGAGATACCTCTGGTAACTTGTAGATATGACCTCCCAGAGTAACAATGGTACTACAAGGCCAAGACTCATAGATAGCGCGGTGTTTCCACATATATGGTTGTCCTAAAAGAAGATCAAAGACTTCAATTGGGGAAACATCACACACTACCTCATCCTTGAAGGGCTTAATGACATAGTATAGGCGACATTGTTGGTTGACACATATGTCTCATCCCCAGCTCAACCATATGATGGTATATGGTTGGGGGTGTGGCATTATTAGAAACTTCAATATATTGACAACCTCGACTGAGATCAATTTATTCTGAATCCCACTATCAAAAATGAAATGCAGTGGGGTCCCCTTTAACCAGATATGTGAGTGGAAGAGGCACTCCCCTTCCTTAAGCTCCTTTGGTTCTTTCGATTGTTTTTTGTGGCTACGATGGTAGCAATGGGTTTTTCATCGATGATACATTTCCATTTATTTTTCTTTTAATTAGAGTCCAATTTACGTTCTGATTCTTTTTCTTTGAGCTCAGAAACCAATGACTGTTTGAGTGACATTCATCAGTGTTGCTCCAGGGGCTGTTGTGGAAATCACACCACTTTCTGGTGTATTTATTAGACTTCCCGTTACCCTTATTTTTTTGCATCTTGTAATGACTCTCTTTCATTTGACCTTCCTTTCTATTTCCTTCGTTATGTGAGTTAGGGTTTCCTTTTCCATGATTTTGTTATGGTGTATTTTCAAACCCAAATTCTCACTTACCCTGCTACTTGAATTTCTCCTCAATTTTGACTACATATCGGTAAGCAACTCCTAGTGAGGATATGTTCAAGAAATCCATATTTGTTTGGATGTACTTGTGCATACCACTATGATACTTAAGAACCAAGTGTCACTCAGAATATTTGATACCCATATTTAAGAGCAAGGTATGAAATATGTTAATGTACTCTGGCACCGTTTGATCTCTTTTCTGATGCAAAGTAATCCATCTCATGTAATGGTAATCATAGTTTCCGACAGGGTATAGCTCATCCTTTAGGGCATCTACAAAGGTCATCTAAGTGGGTTCTCTCCTGAATGGTGTATATCCATCCATGGTGTACCCCTCCCAGTAACCTTCCCACAATTCTATAACATGGGGAATGGATTTAAGGAGCGCAAAGGTGATCTTTTCACTATCAGAGAAATTTTGGACGGAGTAAGAACCTTCTAGTAGATTGAACCATTTTTCTAGAGAATTCTCATCTATCTGACCTTCAAATAAGGGGATATCAAAATTGACTTGTACCTTAAAGGGTGTTGGTGCAATATTGATCATACCAGGGTCCTTCTCAAGTTACCAACAAAAGGTACCGAGTAGTCTAGAGTGATGGCATTTTCATCTCCTCCGAAGAGAATAAGTCTCACTCGAAGCATTGCTGAGACAAATGGATAGGGAAGGAAAAGGAAAATACTTAGGAGGATTCATAGAACCTTCAATATTCATCCTGATCTTTCATAATAAATCCAACTACAAAACAAATCTAAACTCATATACGCAAGAACTAAAGCTACTTATGTTGCATAAAAGAATTCAAACACAAAGACATCATGTGGAACTTATGAACCATAAATAAGTACTATAAATATACAATGCATAAAGATAAACACATAAGGTCACAACATATTTTGAAAATTTGGATCCTTCCTAATATATTATCTTCATGTCATTCTCAATTACAATCTTAGAGATACTCAGTAGCACTCTTTTATAGACTCCTATCTATGGACTCATGTTACAGAGCTCTAACTCCCAAAATGGTGTACATATTACATTACAGACTCAGAATCAGACTTCTCAACAGTGGAAAATAGCTATGACCAAACCTTACACTTGTGATACTAACAAAACAAAACCAAAATAAAGAACCTTTTACAATTATATTCATCCCTATATATAAGCTAAGTCACGTCTTCTAGCTTTGTCTTGCATGGTTTCTTGTTTTTTTGCAACCACTTTTGCTTTGCTAGCGTTGCATTGTCCTTTTCGCAACTGATTTATGTTTCTTCTCCTTGCTTTTCTTCCCACTTATTTTGTAGCTTGCACAACTCCTTATCCAAAAATTAAGGTCCCAACAGGATTCAACCACAAACCTTGACTCACCCTCGAGTCAAGTACTCAACTATTTCACAGCTTCCAGGAGCAACTGTTGTTTTCCCTTGTCCTCCTTTTCATTTTTCTTTTTCTCTTTTTCTTGCGCTTTCTCTTCTTTTGCCTCTTCAAATGAAGGGCCCAACTTAGGGACCAACTCCAAGACCCGCTTCCTCAATTATTGAAATCTTCCAACCTTATCATTCCATTTGATGGCAAGGAGTGAAGCCTCGAAAATGAACTATTGGGTCACATCTATAATGCATCCCTTGGGATTGGATGTGACCAATGAGTTCCATTAAAAATATGATGTTGCATCAAATTGATGAATCTACATATAAAGTTTCTAAATGATAGGTCGTAAGGTGAAAAACTCCTTCTTAGCTACGAATTGCACCTCAAATAGGGCATTCCGTTCATTGTTTGCTTGCTTGATTTGGTCAAACTTCTATTGTTGCTCTAGCGGATCCATCGTGGCCAACAATTATTCATTCATGACTTGGATTATAGTGCACACATCCTCCAAGTTTTGGTTGCATCTAGTGATGATTCCCATCCAATCGTTGAATTCCCTAGAAATCCTTATGCACTCGGTTGTGCTCTTATGTATGCTATTAGGTAAATCGATAGATGCGAACATGAATTGATCCACCTAGATCTAGAACAAAAAAAGACAGAACAAGACACTTTCCCTAAGTTGCAATCATTGAGTTTACTATCCAAAGAGGAATAGATACCATACCTTATGAATTGCTTCCTTATATCTTTGGTGTCCCTGCTTCACTCCAATGATCTTGTAGAATCAAATCTGTGACAACACAAACCAACCAATGTGAAAGCAGCAATAGTATAATTCAATGACAACCTATACATGTGATCAAGTATTCATGTGATAAAACAGTAATCATTTTATGGGAAAGAGACATGCCACTGTATTATATTAATGAAAAGTAGAATATACAACTGAATTGCCTTGATGTCGCAAATTCCCTTTTAGTGGTCTTTTGTTCCAACACACACATACACTTGCTTTGAAAATTGCATGAAGATAATCCACAAGAGCTTGATGGACAAATGAAGGCCTCAAGCATCAATAAGAACAAGATTCTTCACACAGTCTTCAGACTATTATTTCATCAATTCTATGCTTAATATTACTTCTTCTTGCTTAACCTTTTTCATGAGAAGCCCATGATTATATAGGATAAGGTGAAGTGGTTAAAATGATGAGGATGATCCCACCGAATCAGAGAAACCAGTAGGATCACAACCATATGGGTGCCACCTCACATTCTAGAATATTCCCCTTCTAGAAACTTTGCAAAACCTCTTTCCTCTTTTAGCATTGGAATGCCGCTACAACCTACCTATGTAGCAGCCTGTGGAAATCCCGTGGGCTAGCCATAGAGAAGCCCGCATAAATGATATATTTCCGCACTGTGTAGTATGAGTAGCCCATGGACCCTTTCTAAAAAGTAGCATTGTAGAGGAGGAAAGAAGTTGTTTTTCTCATGCAAAAAGTCATTTTGGGAGCCTGAACATATGTCTTTATATCATCATTAGAATTACCAAAATAATGTGTAACATAATTCCCCCCAAAGTATGAGGTCGGAACTCGTGACAACTGAAATACTTTGTAAAAATACGTGTGTGTTTCGGGAACAAGGAGTGCACCATTTGGGAACCTGCAAACAATCAAGCATCCACACAATATTATACCATGTCCAAAGTAGCCATTCCCATGTCCAGAATATAAATGATTGAAATCATAAGTATAAGTCATGGCCACCAATTATACACTATGGATCCATGTCATCAAGATTTTACATAGCCACCATAAATACACTATGGATCTATGTATTTGAAAACTTAGACACAGACATAGCCACGAGACATACAAAGTGGATCTATGCTTCAATTCAAATAAAAATTACTCCATCGCAACTTGGACCAAAAATGATGAGGTCTAGGGTCTTCAAACCTGTCGTCTGTTCATATGAATCTAGCCATGTGATTACAGGCGCTGAAGTTGAACATGGTTAGAAACCAGTTGATTACCGGTTGTTAATGAAAACTGTTAACAAGTGTGAGGGAAATCACCATTGATGTCGATGACCCCCAAGGTACGATAGTACAATCCAATGAGTGTGAATATATGAGTTGAGGTCGAACACTCGATGGAATATCTCGATCAAGGATCAATGATGTAAATCCACTGTCAAGAGAGAAGAAACCTACCATTGAGACATGCAGGCTCCAAGGCACTAAATAGTTTCTAAGTCTTGTTTCTGGATAATGAGCTAAAGTCGACAGGAAAATACTCGTCACAGGAGGGCCTTGATGTATCCCCCATCAAATGACACAAAACAAGTAACCGATTTAGGGTAATTCAAAGTATGAATATGATTTGGAACAGACACAAGGAAGGCTGACATGATAGGAATTGACAATTGCAGATGGGCAAATCAATAGAGGGCTTGGTTGAACTTCTCTTGAACATATGGATGGCACGACACTAGGCTTGGAAACATCGACCCAAAGATGACTGAAGATATGAACTTGTAGAAAGTTAGACGAGAGGCAAATAGATTTCCCAACCTGGATTCAAATGATAAAGGGGGTGCCATGTTCAAGAGCGATGCTTACTACGACTAACACAAATATAGAGACACATCTCTTTCCCAAATTTTTCCCCACCATTTCTGGCGAGTACCTCTTTAT
>SNQJ01S0010032.1:23174-43364 GCA_010110895.2 Picea sitchensis | reverse complement strand
GTGTGTGCAAGAAGCAAGTTACCCAAGTTTGATAAGTTATGGGCAGATTGCACACACGAAGAATCTAGACTTGCAAACCAACAGAAGAGAATAATTGTTGATGAAGAGGAAGCTCTTACAGTTCAAAAGAACAAAAGAAGTTCCTTCAGGAGGAACAATAAAGAAGCTAACTATGTAAGAGTTCCAAATAAGAAGAGAGATGTTTCAAAGATCACATGCTACAACTATCAAAAGTTGGGACACTTTTCCTATGACTGTCCTCAAGGAAAAGGGAAAAGAAATCATCAAGCACATGTGGCAGAGGAAGAGGAATCTCCTCCCTCAAAGAAAGATTTAGCAGAAATTAAGGATTATGTACTTTAAGTTGAAGATAGTTGATCTGAAGAAAGATAGAAAATGGTGGAGTCTGTGGAGCCTCCCCGCACAAAAACAAAAGATAAGTATTCATGTTTATTTTTAGTATCTTGTTTACTTTAATACTTTATCATTACAAGTTAGATTTTGTCAGAATGTGAATTAACCTCGTTTTATTTCATTGTCTATGCAGACTTATGAAGGAATTATCAAATAAGAGGATGAAGAAATAGATAACATATTTATTTCATGTATGTTCACTCATGAGAGTGACAAAGAAAGCATACTGTAAGTAAGTTTACAAGTCTCAGAAGAAATAACTTATGTCGTGACTTGTAGAAGTTAGACAACACAAGAAGGACATATGATATGATGACAGTCAATAAAGACCAGACAATATCCAATATTTATGTAGGAGCAGGAGGCTCCTAAATATGAATAACAAAAATGTTCAATATGAAGAAAAAGATGAATACTCATATATAGTGGGTGAGATGAAGTAACTACAGGTTGCTCCAGTACCATTCTTATAGATGCAGAGGGAGCAGGTTGATCCAGTATGAAGATAGAAAGAAAGAAATATTCGAACTCAAGAAGGCACCCAATATATTATAGAAGAAAACTTCAATGATGATGACTAGAAGCTATTAGCTTGGTGCAAGAGGGAGCCATGTCTCTAAGTTCGAAATGAAGGATCGTGATTTGATGCAGTTAGAAAAGCAGATGGATGGTGCCCAGATATTTTGATCAAGATGAAAGTTATCTAGTAGATGGATGGTGCCCAACAGATGGGTAGCATGGTATTATACCATTGAAATATTTTGGACCATAAGAGATTTTTTTAGATCCCATAGATAAACCTTCATAGATAAGGAAGAGACCTTCATAGAAAAGGAATGAGTAATCCCACAGGTAGACCTTTGTAGAGAAGGGGAATGAGAAATTTGTCAATGTTGGCCTCTATCCAAGTGTTGAGTTTTGGATACTCTAGGGACATGCTAGAATACCCTCATAGATAGGGGTGTGACCACCCTTGTAGAGAGGAATGTGGATATTTCTCCAAGGGGTAGCGGGAAGATACTCTCCTCTAACCAAAAATTGAGTAGCCTGGAACACAAACCTTGACCATGTGGAATGGTTAGTTGTCTATTGAGGTTTGTGTTGTGATCCTGTGTGGATCATGGAAAGGGAGTCTAGTCTTGCCTAGGCTAGCATCTTAGCTTCTCTAGTTCATGTGGGATGACTAGGAGTGAAGCTATGGTAGTAGTCCTCCCTTGTGGATGGGTGAGATACATGACTAAAAGAGAAGGGAGAACATAAAAGGAATGGAAAAACTCATAGGACATCTTCTGTTTGAAGATAAGATATCTTTTGTTTGAAGATAAGAAAGAAGTATCTTCTGCATGAAAACAAAAGAAAGAAAGAGTATATTCTACGCGAACATAAAGAGAACAAAACTTCCGATGATTTATAGATATGCCAGTCAGTGATCATGATGCCAGATGACCAAGTGGAAGATATTGATGCCTCCTGTTATCCAGTCGATGATGTTGCCTAGCTGATGATGTTTCCCAGTTGATGATGTTATCCAGTGGATGCTGCTACCTAGTTGATGTTGACATTCGATGACCTGTCAAAATATAAAGAATATCCTTCTTTTTAAGAGGGAGTGTTAACATATTGTGTAAATGCAAAGAATATTCTTATCCCCTTTTGTGGATAAAGATATAATATATTTATTATTGATTAGATCAATCCCCTTTTTTCGGATAGGTCAAACCCTAATTGTAATAGGCTAAATAAGAATTCATCCCTAGAATATATTAAAGAGGCCCCAAACTATATTAAAGGTGGTTATAACCACCCAGAAGAAGAAGTCATCCCTGCCAGTGAAGAGACACTTCCACACATGCCATAATTGTATAAATAAGAGAGGTCAGTGACTCATTTAGACACACACTCAGCTCATTCATCTAGTGCACAAGTTTTGAAGGAAGCTGCAGTTGTCGGTTGCCAGAAGAAGGAAGAGAGAGAGGCATGTTTCTCAGTGTTGGATATTCTCTATTGTCTGGTTGATTATCTTGGCATTATATTGGCTATCTATATTAAGGAAGTTTTGCTAGGTTTTCTTCCCCTTGAGGGTTTCTCAGGATAAATGCTTGTGTACTCTTGTGATTTTGTTTCTCTCAGTGATCATGTCTATTCTATTGTTATCTAGTAAATTGAAAGTAACCTAATAATAACAGAAACTTTAACAGATTATTGGGATGTTGCCACCATTGACAAAATTACAGAGTTACTACATGAATATGAGGACTTGTTTCCAACCAATTTCACTGATATGAAGGGAATTAAAGGAACTATGGGAGAGATGAGGATCCCTCTGAAGCCAGATGAAGGACGAGTCAGACAGAGACCTTACAAACTGAACCCTAAATATAAGGAAAAAATGAAGACTGAGCTTGATAGAATGCTGGAAGCACGGATTATTGAACCTGTCTATGAGTCAGAGTGGATTATCCCTATTGTGGTACAAGATAAGAAAACATGAGAAATCACGATATGCATAGATCTTAGGAAGTTGAATGATGCTTGTTTGCATGGCCCCTTACCTACACAATTCACTGACGAAGTGTTAGATAATGTGGGAGGCCAGGAAGTATATTCTTTTATAGATGGATTTTCAGGATACCATCATATCCGGATTGCCAAGGAAGATCACCATAATACCACATTTTCAATGGAATGGGGATCCTAACAATACATAGTAATGCCATTCAGATTGAAGAATTCCCTAGCCATATTTTCCAGGGTGGTGGTCAAAGCATTCAAGGAATTTCTGCATAAATTTTTAGAAGCATATTTTGATGATTGGAATGTTTTTAGTTTATTGAAGAATCATATTGAATGTCTAAGGCTAATGTTGGATAAATGAAAACAATTTCAAATTTCTTTGAACCTGAAGAAATGTGTTTTCTTTTCACCATTTGGAGTGTTGTTAGTCATATTGTATGCAAGCAGGGATTGCTAGTTGATCCATCCAAAATTTCCATTATAGTTGATCTACCCCCTCCTACTTCAGTCAAACAACTGTGCACTACATTGGGACACACATGATATTACATAAAATTCATTAAAGGATATTCTCAGATTATAGTGCCCATGGAGAATATGTTGAAGAAGGATTGTCAGTGTAGTTGGACAGAAGAATGTCAGCAGAGCTTTGACACAATGAAACAGAAAATGGTTATTGTGCCCATTCTTGTCTTCCCAGATTGGACAAAGGAGTTTCACATGCATGTCGATGCATATTCCATTGCATTGGGAGCCATGTTAGCAAAACCAGAACTAGGAGACATTTATCACCCATTAACCTTTGCTAGAAGGAAGCTATCAAAAACAGAAATTAATTACACCACTACAAAGAGAGAAGGATTGGCCATGGTGTACATGCTGCAGAAGTTCCACCGCTACTTGTTGGGAGGACACTTTAAAATGTTTACTGACCACTTCGCACTGAAATACCTAGTCAACAAGCTAGTATTGGGGGAAGGATATGAAAATTTCTTCTTCTATTTCAGGAATATGACTTTGAGATCATAGTAAAGCTAGGAAGAATGAAGAAAGGTCCTGACCACTTGTCGAGGTTGGAACATGGTGAAGAACCGACTAGTTTGGAGGATGCACTACCGGATTCTCAACTACTTTCCATTAGAAATATCGATGACCACTTTGCAGAGATAGTCCAGTTCCTATAAACAGGAATGGAACCTAGTGAGTACACAATTCTTCAAAAGAAATAACTAGTAGTGCGCGCTGCAAAATTCTCCCTTATAGTTGGACATATATACAATATGGGACCTGGTGAGATATTGAGAAGGTGTGTTATGGAGGCAGAATGACCATTGATCCTTGAAGAATCTCATGCAGGCATTGCAGGAGGACATTATGTAGGAAAAACAACTGCACAAAAGGTTCTTAGAACTGGCCTTTGGCAGCCTACCTTACACAGAGATGCTAAAGACTATTCTAGAGCCTGCGATGTATGCCAAAGAGTCGGGAAACCATCCAGAAGAGATGAAATGCCATTAGCATCATAGCTGACCCTACAAGCATTCAAAAAGTGGGCCATTGACTTTGTGGGAACTATAAACCCACTAGGAAAGCGCACAGGAGCAAGGTACATAATTACTGCGACAGAGTACTTGACTAGATGGGCTGAAGCAAGAGAAGTTAAGGACTGTAGTGCAACTACAACTGCATGCTTCATATTTGATGATATCATAACAAGGTTTGGATTCCCAAATATCCTTATGAGTGATCAAGGAACACATTTCATCAATAAGATAGTTGACGCCTTGATTGAAAAATTTGCAGTCCACCATCAGAAGAGAACATCTTATCATCCATAAGAAAATGGGACAGTTGAAGCATTCAACAAGATTTTGGAAGCAACACTAACCAATATTTGCAGTGTGAACAGGGATGATTGGGATTTAAGAGTACCAACAGTATTATGGGCCTATAGAACTACTTGCAAGAAACTAACAATGTAGACCCCTTTCAAGTTGGTATATGGTAGTGAAGTCGTTGTTCCAATGGAATATTTGGTACCAAGCCTAATAATTGTTTCCTTTACAGATATGGATGACCTAGGTGTTGTTCAAGAGAGGCTTGTACAACTGGTTGAACTAGAGGAAGATAGATTCATTGTAGGATTCCATCAGCAGGTTCAGATGGAAAGAGAGAAGGCCTATCATGACAGGCACATCAAGAAGAAGGAATTTAAACAAGGTGGTCTACTACTAGTATATGACAAAAAGTTCATAAAACAACCTGGGAAGTTAAGAACACATTGGCTAGGGCCATATGAGATCGCTTATGTTACAGAAGGAGGATCTGTGCAGTTGAAGACTTTAAAGGGAGAGTGGAAGGAAGGATTAGTGAATGGGAGCTGGTTGAAGTTGTGCTATGACAACAAGCTACCTCATAGCTCTTAGTAAAAGCATGAACAAAAGGGTGTAGGTACTAGGTGTAGTTGAAAATGGGTACCAGACACAGAAATGATAGTCTGCACAAGGAGGAAACAGAGGCATAAATAAGAAAGAAGAGGTTGCACTGCATAGTCAAAAGTCGAAGTAAAACAGAAGGACCAGGTCTGAAGTGCCTCAGGACGAGTCATAGGAGAGTGTTGGAAGCCTGTTGACCCTGGGTATGGAAGTACGTGAATATCAAGGAAGAAAAGGGAGAATGTGAACTTCGCGGAAGACACAGTGACTGTTACTAGTTTGAAGTGAGCAAAAGAGAAGAAAAGATGAAGCAAAGAAATCCATTGGATGAGGAGATCAAGGATGATATATAAGCAAGAAAGAAGGATCATGGACAAATCAACAAGGAGAAAAATCCATCGTTGGATGCTTTGGAGAACCGCGTGAGAAGGAAGGAAAGACATGTTCGTGAAGCCCTGAAAATGCAGGTCAAGTTGACCTAGGATTTTAGACACTTAGGGTTTTGGTATCTAGGGTTTTGGACACCTAGGTTTTGGCCTAAGGATGCCGGTGCACTATTTTAATGTATAAATAAAGGTCATGAGGACCTAATTTGGGTTGGTACGGTGTTGTTGAGTATAGTTGTATTGAGAATTAAGAGTGATTATTGTTGAGTGAGAGAGAAGCGTTAAGTGTGAGAGCCTTATGGTATTGTAAGATCTTCAGTTGGGTGTGAAGATTGATCCTGCAGCTGGGTGGGTAGGAAGGGGAGATAAAAGAGGAGAAGAAAGAAGATCTTCTAGCTAAGAGTGTAGACAAAAATTGTATACTTTACCTTAATATATTATAGCACAGTTCTGTGGACATAGCCCTAAAGAAAGGGTGAACCACGTATATTTTGTGTTGTGTGTGATTGGTATTTTATCTTTGTCATTGATATACTTTGATTGCCTTACTATTTTATATCTGATAAGTAGATGTGCATAATAGATCTAAGCTGATAAGTGATATAGGAATGTTCTGTTGTTCTTGTGTTAGATCCACTTGATATTCCCTTTGGTTGTAGACATATTTGTCCTACAACCCCCTCATAACTGCCTCGGGTGAGACTCCATCTACTTTGTAGGTGTTGCAGAAAGGGCCAATAGTTAGGGCTTGTTGGTGCGCTCTTGGAGGTGAACCCTGGGTCTGCCCCTGTGCCAACAGAAGGTGATGGTGAAGGGGAGTCTTCATTGTACCTAGATCATACATTTTTCAAGATCACTCGGGCTTTGTTGGGATATTTAATGGTTGTAATAAATTCACACATAAATGTCAACCAGGTTCGTAAAATGATGAACTGCAAGCATAGTATGTGAAAGAAAATGATAGAAGTGTATCCTAACTTGTCTTTTAAGGAGAAAGAGAACTAAGTAACCTACTAATCATGCATGAAATTAAGAAAAGAAACCACTACCACATAGATGATCAATAACCAAGCTAAGGAATCAACTACTCAAACTCTATTCTATGTATAAAAAGAAATCATCTATTTATCATTGCAGGAAAGGAATAAGAAACAAATAAAAACATGATAGCAATTTATCAGGCATATGCCTATATCAGTCAACATCATAGATCCATTCAAGTCTCCATGTAATCATGTTACTGACCTAGAATAAAGCTAATCAGATTGAGAGTAATTTCTAGTGACTAATCATATTCTTAACCTAAAATGCTTACTTCACAACAAGAAGGATGGACTACAAGGTTATACTGCAATCTTACCCACAAACAACAAATCGGTATGCAATGGAATGAATATGAAAGAGTCTTTCCACAAATATTAACACTTCAATTAATGGGTGAAGCAACAAAATAACAATATTTTGTAAAGAAAACTTACAGCTACCAATAGGGAATGTGAAGACACAGTTTTCACTCTATTAAAACTAAGCTCGAATGTAAACACACAACATGGACTTCTATTAAAACTAAGCTCTTTCCCCCTGAAATATCATCTCTCTATGGCTACAATATCTCTAGAGGTCACACCACACTCAACAAGAAAATGACTCAAATCCTAGAGACAAAATCCCATTAATAACTTATGCCCTTAATACAACAAAGTCTGACTATAGCAACGAAATCCTTTGTTGATACAATCCATTATTTCAACAGTCAAAGAGTATTTAAAGCTTCTTAAGATCTGACCAGTTCATCAAAAACTTCTATATATACTTAATATCAATTCTTCTTATCTTAGGATAAGCAATAAAGTAGCTTCTCATAAGCAGATGAAAGTTACAGTGTGAACTTGCATCTCATTCTAGATCTTAGAATTTACTCAATAAACTAGTCTTCATTAATCCAGAGTCAATACTTTATCTATTTCAATATAACTCTAGGTTGTCACACACAGTATATGATTTCAAGATCTTTGTTCAGTTTATTCATTGGATTAGGTGAGGTATTAGCTTATTCATCAAGTGTGTGAAGAATTTAGATTTAATATTTGTGGTTAAGTAAGTTGCCAATAAATTATGGAATGCATCTAATCCTCAAGATTCTATAGAAAATGAATATGCTTTGGTGAAACACAAACATGTAATCATTCATTCAAAAATCTATCTATCCATATGAAAAACTTTCCATTATACTAAGGGTAGTTTGGTTTACAACTTATGAGAAAGCCCCAATGGGTAGAGAACACACACAACTCAAATAAAACCTATGGTTTAAATATTTCTCCACACAAATCCATTTACACACGCATCTACAACAATGTAAAGGATGAATAGTATACAAATGACTCAACTTACCATGAGGTGGGCCCATGCCTTCCCAAGTAGTGAGAAAAAATGATTCAATATCTCACTAAGTTACAAACAGGAATAGATCAAAACTCTGATTAATATCAAATATAAATCCCTAATCTACTCATAGCATATCGATCACAATGTGAAGAGCAATAAATAAGTAACATAATCTTTTATTATATTCAACAAAGGGTATGTACAGATCAATTTTTACACAAAGTGAATCCCTCTATATATATCAAGTTCTGAGTATATCAGATTACATTGCTTTCCCCTGTTCTTGTGAACTCAGGGGAAAAAATGACTTAACAAAACTAGAATATCTTACTAACCACGATTTCCTCTATCTTAGGAAATAGTTCTAACAATCTTAGATATCATTCCTATGCTGATTTCAGACCCCAATCTAGTGTTGCGCTGGAATATTTTCTCATGGATTGAGATTTCATGTAATAGAGGAATGTTGGGCATAGGGAAAATAGTCAACACCAACCACAGTACCCATAAGAGAAATATCCATGTCGCCAACTCCATCCTGGGTGCGCACAACTAGGAGAAGCCACAATCTTGGGTACCAGAATGCTTATGCAAGTACTAAAAGGCCATGAATAGTTCAGGAAAACCTGTTACATTGAAAATTTAAGTGTCCTTTTATCATTGGTAAACTATAGCTAAAATATCCCAATTAATTTATCAAGAACTTCAGAAAATATCAAAATAAACAACTTTTACCACATGTTACAATCAGGATATTTAGGCAGGAAAAAGGGTATTAATAGGAGGCAATAAGTTGGAATTTAATGCCTAGGTGGGGAATAAATGGCCAAAATAGGTGTATGGTGAGTGAAAAAATGGGAGATCAACATTATCCCCACACCTGATTATTTGCATGTCCTCATGCAAAGATATCCCAAAACTATTCAAAATTGAAATACACAATATCTTCAACCACTAAGAGAGTCCTGCAACATTTATCAGGAAGTTGAGGCCTGAGTTCTTTTTCTCCAACCTACCACTCCTCCTTGGTTGTTTTGGCAGAAGTATCTTATGCATCTACTTGTTGATATACTTGGTTTAAGATTGAAGTTTCTCAATCTCCTCCTGAAAATTCTTACTTTGTCCTTTTAACTGTCGATTTTCTCTTTCAATACACCTATTTAGGACAAACAACTCCATGACTTCATGTTCCAACTTTTTAACATTTTTGCTTCTCTTCCTGATTTTCTTTTTTAGGGGAATTTCACTAACAGATTCATCTATTAAGACGTTTTAATCCTCACAATCCTCAAGTCCTTTCTTAGAGGGTCCAGGAATAATTATGTTAGGATTCCTTGGAGTCCCAGGCTATTGTTTCTCCTTTTTCAGTCTGATGCATATCCTTCAAAAGTTCATCATTACACCCTCCTTCTCCTACGGGGGTGGACAATTGTTCCTGTGGATCTACTAGTTCATCTGGCTTAATAGGATCATTCATTTGTTGCTCATTAGCGTCTACAAATTCTGTGTATGGATGATACCGTTCCACGGGCTTGGGGCACTTAGAAATTTTGAATAGATTTGAAATGGGAAAGGTATCCTCATCATCACCGTCAATAGGGATTGGTTCATCATGTGTTTCAGTCTGTGGGTACATGGGGGTTAGGCTAGAAATCTTCGGGGCTTCTTGTTTTTCCATATGATGGGTGATCCTATGAACTGGAGGAATCTCAATTGGTGGTTTAACCATTTGTTGATGGGTGTAAGTGACACACCATCAACTGGAAGAATAGACCCAGATTGGGGTTGTCTAATTAACCCAAGTCATTTGGTGTGACTTATTCTGACAGGTTTAATGGCTATGTTAGCCAACTAGCATCCTAAAAAAAAGAAATGAAATAAACTATTCTAAAGATAAAGCTATAACACTATATACACAAATCTAATTATTTACAAGTGTTTAGAAACATAAATATAAATATGTGATTATGAACATAATATTTACAAATTGCAAGTTTTTGATGAATGCCTTGTGAAATCAATGTTTGGTAATTTTTTTCGAAAGTAGATAAAGAAAGAACATATTTTTATATTTTTTATTTTATAATCTAAGATCTAAGAACTTAAAAAAATGCTAATAAAACATAATCTGAAACAAGGATAGAGTGATGGTCACAACCAATTTAAACTGTCTTGTTTCACTAATAAAATAGACTAATAACATAAATTAAATGAGAATAAAACTAACCTGAAATTAATCGCATATAGTGTCTATGTCCCTATGCAATCCAAAACTCCATCTATCTGGCCTGCGAGAGAAATTTGTGACAGGCTTGTGCTAACATCTCCAGAATAAACTCAAGGTGTTTATTGATAGCTAGGATATAAGAATAGAGTAACAGAAATATGGATCCAATGATGTTAGAATGATGAATGAATACAGTAAAATAAATTCTAATGTGAAACATTCATTTGATACATCAACTAAACATCAAGAATAAATTGTTAGGAGCTATTGGGGCTATATATATATGCACTATTAATTCCCACATTTAATTATCAACTGGGGCTCATAAGCTTCGAGGTGCAGGTGCAGGAAACATAGGATTAAATCCTAGTCTAGCCTAATCTAAAGTCAGCAAAACAATCTTCAAACCCGCACTGCAACAAATTAACACTAAGGATTCACCACTGGGATGTAGGAATAACTTAGTGCTATAAAGGTTTAGATCATAGTCTTTCATGCACTTGGTGATGTTCGTGTGATTAATCATGAGTAGCTTACTTAATTTTTCTGTCCTTCAATGATTATTTCCTATAGTGGATCCACACTTAAATGCAATAAAAGAAGCAAGCAAATGGAAATGAAATTCATGATAGAAACTAACACCTTAGGAAGAATTCCAATGCGGGAAGGCCATATCTCACGAGTTAGACCTCTAATCTGTCTGTTGGTGTTTGAAGCTACAAACTTGCAATAAGAAGCCAAGCAAAATGAAATACTGAAACAAAACTATGCGATCAACAATTTATTGTAAAGAACTATCCTAGAATGGGAGGACTAAATTCTATCCTACAAAATGGTAACAAAAGAATTCATCAATAACAAAAACAAGAGAGGAAATTAGTGTGGAAATAAGTGTAGACTAGTACAAAGCAATGAAAAAACAAAATTGACTAAGAACATAAATAATTCTTAAAGCAATCCAAACTTAAACTGTAGAAATATTAAGCAAATGTAAAATCAAACATCCTAAACTTAGAACCACTCATCAAATGAATACATCCATAAAGTAAAGGAAAAATAAAGGGATGGAAAGGAAAAGAATGAATATGAGAAGAGGAAGTTGCTTTCTATGTAATTGAGATATGAAGGCAACATTTAAACTCACTAACTAATACACAAAAAACGAGGAAGAGATGGGAACGATCTGCTCTTATAATTAATTGGTTGTAATGTATAAGAAAATTGACAACTAAGGAGCGAATTGTGTGAGGAAAGATGAGGTGAATATAGAAGAGAAAGATGATATATATAGAAATTAGAACAACTCTGTTTGACACTATTTGGGATAGCGTAGAATAGGTGAATGGATATGTGAATTGGATAGTAGGTTTCGATGTGTGAGTAGGATGACAAATCAATGGTGGAAAAGGATAGATTTAAAGAGTGGTTTGAACAAATAAATAGATGAGAGTGAATCATGGAAGAAACGAAACATTGTCCACAATTGATTAAGCACAAAAATAGAGCATTGAAAGGATATGCTGAAATATAAGCACATATAAGTAAAGGAAGGAGTACAAACTAGACTCAAAGCTTAAGAAGTGTAATAATGTACTCAATTGAGAAGTGTGATCTGAGTGTAAATTCATCCATATAATGAAACAACATAAAATTGACAAAACTTTAACTCAAATGATAACAAAACTAAAATTTACTTGTAATGAAATAAACACACAATGCAATGTTATTCTACCAAGCAAATAGAATATAGCAACACTTACCCACGCTGAGGGGCCCTTCCCAGGAGGTGAGTGTTGCTTTAAGACAATCAGATCAAGCTAGAAGGATGCTCAATGTGGAGGCAACAATCAATTCTTCATTGAGATCAAAAACTCGATTTTTACATGGCTAAGAAATCCTTAAGGCTTTCTCACAAGAATAATTTTTTCATTTACAAAATATTCATGAGCCTCCTGGCTTCTTCTCATAGCCCTATAAGTCTTATTTATACATGAATAATCATTGAGGAGTGGATGGGACCGAATCCCAATGCTCAGATTTCAAATATTACATTTTTAGATAAAATCCTCAAAAATCTGGGTTTTATTGCAATTTGGGCAGATTCGAGTTAGTCCCCCACCCATATCTTCCAAACCAATTCTAATTTTGAAAAATTTCCCATGTTTTACTCAATGTTCCATATTATAGACAAAATCCATCTCGTACAATTTCTAGATCTGATGCCATCTGCACGGGAATCAAGGCGCAAGTTGGCAGTTTGAGTTTTTCAATAATTTTAGCAGAATCATTCCTCCTGAGATGGAGGTCCACACGTGTGATATGGGTGAATTCTATCACATGTGTCCACATGAAAACATCATTCTAGACAAAAACCATGTACCCGATTTTCCTCTAGAAGCTTTCCAAAATTTTGAATTATTTCTAGTACCGGATTAGCACAGTTGGTACCGGATTAGAACAGTTGGTACCAGATTAGAACAATTAGTACCTGAATCTTGTAGCTAGGGGTTTAGTACCAAATGAACACAATATTGACTATGGGTACTGGACCAATGTGATGGTAGTATTGGATGGAGCTAGTACTAGAATAGGCGCAATTTGGTACCAGATGAAGTTGGTACTGGAAGAGGCAGAGAGCTGGTACTAGATGAACGCAAAGGTAGCACTAGATAACTGCAGAGTATTGGATGACATGGAGTGTGGGTACGGGATGAATATCCAGGCACCGGTTGACTGTAGAACCTTCTGGTGCGATATGACTTGGACTATCGGATGACCTGCAATGAGGGTGCCAAAACAGGAACAATACAAGTACCAGAACATGGACAGTGCATATACCAAAACTTGAACATGTTGCTTGGACATAGAAAGATAGGATTAAACCATCATCGAAAAAACTATTGTATAATCATCCTTTTAATCACTAAAAATATGGAAAATTATGTATTAACCACATAGGATGAATAACAAGAGATAATGGAGGTTTATGGTGTAATTAGGGATATATTAGTGACAAAATGTGGGGAGAAGGTGTAATGATAAGTGTATTTGTATGGCGGAAAATATGACAAAACTGGAGCTCAACATGCCCCCAAACCCAAGGATTTGTATGTCCTCATGAAAACAAGGAGAATAACTTATGATACTCTACTTATAGATTTATATGACATTGTTTCTTTTGTGTAGGTGTTAGTTCTTGTGGAATGACACTTTGGAAATTGCCACAGATTGATTTCAAACGTAGAAACAAAATTATCATAAAAATGGAGGACAAGCAGTGGATGAGGTATCAGAGTGATGGTGAATAGTGTGCATATGGTGGTTGTATTAACTTGGAAATCAATTTTAAGACCAATATTTACTTTGTGGTTCTTTGCTTGGATAGGCAACAATGACTTCATCGTCTTTGACATGACTTAAGAATTCTTTATGATGTACGAAGAGAGGGCACTATAGATGTTTCTTTGTATTTGTATACCACATATTTCATTTTCAATACTTGGTCTTATCATCAGAGTATATTGTTCATTATGACAAGTGGAGTGAAGATGGAGGGTTTAATGAGTAGTTGTGATAATGCATAGTGGAGTGTGGAGTGGGTAATAGTGGTTATGCATCATGTTTTCCAAGTTTTTAGTAAATTAAAAAGATTTGTACCAGTTTTACCTCAAGTTACCCTTGCTTTGAATTCTAATGCATGTTGAAGTGGAAACTAGATGAAATGTTTTCAAAATCATGATGTAGACTGCTGAAATTTGAAGATGAAGTGGAGCAAGGTTGTGAACTGATGGATATCTATGAGAGAGAGTTGATGAATGTTGATCTACTGAGATTCCTTATGTCTCTCTCTCCCCCAAACTCGTTGGTTTGCATGTCCTCGTGCAAACTCTCATTAGCACATAAAATTTTTGCAAGATGAAAGTGGACTATGTGGAACCAGTGCATGTTGACTGAAGGAGAGAAATGATGTATGCCAGAGCTGAGAGCTACTGAAAATATCCTGCAAAAAGTACCCTCGAAAAAGATTTAAATTTCTGTATTGTTGGTACAGGAACCTACTCGTTACTGTACCAGCAATACCGGAACAAAAAAATTTAAGATAACTAAACCAATACTATTAATATGGGATAAGAAATATACATTTATTCCATGCTTTGAAGAAACAACCAAAAAATAAATTGTATTCATGCTTGTAAATTCGGAAATGAAATTTATTTTAAAATATTACAAGCAAAAAGGAAATTTCTAAATTACCTATTACATACAATTTCATCAATCATTAATAGTTGTATGCTCAAGAAACCATGTAAATTATGATGGGGGATTTTTCCTCTTTTCCTTAAACAAGAGAACATGAGGAGATATGTGGTCTTTGATAAATGAGAAACCGATAGGAAACCAATCATCCCTGTTTAATTTCTCAAAGAATCTCTATCATTCAAGTGATATTGATAAAGTTCGCATTTGGTTTTATTAGACTCCTACACTTATGGGTCCCACCTCTAGGATAATGACATCCTGGGTATGAACGACGGGGTCTTAAGACCATCTTATGGACATTCTCAAATGGCAATTAGATGAGGTTCATTATCCTTTTGTTCAACCATGCATGCTTCTTCTTAACGATTTACACAAGTATATTGTTCATACGGACAAATATAGATTAAGCATAATGAAAGACATCAAAATCAGAAACCACTGCTAGCAAGTCTATTCTATACTCCGATGGGATAATTTTGACATCTAAGAAATATCCTTCCCATGCAGAATTCCCCATTGCCCACGAGCCTTTTCAGTACCATGATGGGTTTGCCTAGTTATACGACAGGCAAGTACCCACTGCCAGCAGACCTATTCAATATCTCGATGGGTTAGCCTCTTACACCCATTTTCCATCAAAGACTCTTGTCCCAATCTTTACCCTTAAGATAAAATTTATAGATTTCTTTTGCATGGGTGAATGGGGGAGCATCTTTGAAAACCTTTTTACAGGATGGGATGGTATTGATTTGGAAGATATTTTATAGATTGCCCATACAAGATTGTTTGTATGAAAAATAGACTTATGTATTGAGATTATTCGAAAGACATATCATGGTAAAAATTAATTAATTTGTGGTGGATGAGGCCATGAGAGAATGACCTAAAAGTGTCTCTAGTCCCCAAGTTCATCTTCTCCATATAAGATTGCGTTCCCTCACAAGTAGAAGTTTCATTCACTCTCCTGCTGCTATTTGATGAGAATGTTTGAATAACAAGTTCTGATATGAAACTAGGATGTACAAGTTACCTATGGGAATCATTATGCAGACCTTAAAGATTTTTTAAATCCCCATAATATTTTAAAGATTAGGCTTATGAGTAACTGTTATTATTAATAGTAAGAAATTTGTATGTAGTAAGAAGAAGAAATATCTTAAATTGTTTTGGTTTTTGATGTTAGATCACCAATATTATCTTCATCTCATTTCATTTATTTGAAAAGAAACATGAAAAGATGTTGCATTTATTTAGAACTAGGTTAACTAACATGCAATTTTTACTCTATCCTATCTAAGAACAAGAAATTAAATTTCACGTGTAAGAATATTTCCAATGTAACCATGTGCGTAAAAGGTGTAGAAATACATTCATACTTGGGTTTGAAAGATAATCTTTAATGTATACCAGAATACAAAGAACCAACTGCTTTGATGATGATGTGGAGAGTTGTTGAAGAAGAGAGTGGTGCTTCAATCTTGTTGTCATCTGGAACCAATGTTCAATGAAATCTTGATGTTCTTGGTTCACCTCCTCATTTAGACCACTCTACATGTCTCCCTCTATCATGCCACGTAGATCATCTTCTTTTGGATGGTTTGTCTCTTGGATGCATACTGGATCTAGCAATATGCATATCAAGAACTCCTCGATCTTAGGTTCTATAAGTTTCTCTCCATTGAATGATTATTTAGTCTCCTCTACAGGTTGGAAAGGGTGATCAAAGGAGGCTTCTAGATCTTCTTGTGGATGTAGCTTGTGGAAATCTTGTTTTTCTATCACTTCTGGAGAGGCAGTTAGGTTCTTGAATACTGTCAATATTTGTTCTTTTTGCAAGGCAAAGATTGAGATCCTAGTTGCTGCTAGGATGGAGAGAGTTCTTCCAAACTCTTGATCATCTTTGAGTCCTTGTTGCTGGTTTATGGGTCCTATTTCACACATGGATTAGTGTAGAGGGGGGGTTCTTACAGTGCCCAAATTATTATTTTTTAAATCCTAAGGAAATAAAAAGAAGAAAACTAAAAGAAAATGTAAGAAAACCAATTATATACTTGAAGTGTCACCGTGCTACTAGGATCCTACTATCACCAAGTTATCTTTTCACACAAGTTAGCTTCTCTTCTTATATATATATAATAATGGCTAATGATAATAAAACACAAATTCTAACTACTAAAAGGAAGAGGACAACCTAATTTTGGAGTAACCCCACTAAAGTGGATGCGTGGGCTCTTCCCTCACGTATTACCGTCTTCTCTCCGCCCTTAGGTCATCCTTAAAAGAACACCACACTTGCATGAAAATAAACACACTTGCATGAAAGGAACACTCAAGGCTTGAATAAACAACCTACCTATTCTCTAATCCCTTTAGCACCTCCCCAGCAATGGCACCAAAATGTTGGGGCTATATATATGCACTATTAATTCCCACATTTAATTATCAACCAGGGCTCGTAAGCTTTGAGGTGTAGGCTCAGGAAACGTAGGATTAAAGCCTAGTCTAGCCTAATCTATAGTCGGAAAAACAATCTTCAAACCCACACTGCAAAAAATTAACACTAAGGATTCATCACTGGGACATAGGAATAACTTAGTGCTATAAAGGTTTAGATCACAGTCTTTCATGCACTCGACGATGTTCGTGTGATTTATCGTGAGTAGCTTACTTAATTTTTCTGTCCTTCAATGATTATTTCCTATAGTGGATCCACACTTCAATGCAATAAAAGAAGCAAGCAAACGGAAATGAAATTCATGATAGAAACTAACACCTTAGGAAGAATTCCAATGCGGGAAGGCCATATCTCACGAGTTAGACCTCTAATCAGTCTGTTGGTGTTTGAAGCTACAAACTTGCAATAAGAAGCCAAGCAAAATGAAATACTAAAACAAAATTATGCGATCAACAATTTATTGTAAAGATATATCCTAGAATGGGAGGATTAAATTCTATCCTACAAAATGATAACAAAAGCATTCATCAATAACAAAAACAAGAGAGGAAATTCATGCGAAAATAAGTGTAGACTAGTACAAAGCAATGAAAAAACAAAATTGACTAAGAACATAAATAATTCTTAAATCAATCCAAACTTAAACTGTACAAATATTAAGCAAATGTAAAATCAAACATCCTAAACTCAGAACCACTCATCAAATGAATGCATCCATAAAGTATAGAAAAAATAAAGGGATGTAAAGGAAAATAATGAATATGTGAAGAGGAAGTTGTTTTCTATGTAATTGAGATATGAAAGCAACATTTAAACTCACTAATTAATACATGGAAAATGAGGAAGAGATCGCAACGATCTACTCTTATAATTAATTGGTTGTAATGTATAAGAAAATTGATAACTAGGGAGTGAATCGTGTGAGGAATGATGAGGTGAATATAGAAGAGAAAGATGATATAGATAGAAATTGGAACAACTATGTTTTACACTATTTGGGACAGTGTAGAATAGGTGAATGGATATGTGGATCGGATAGTAGGTTTCGATGTGTGAGTAGGATGACAAATCAATGCTGGAAAAGGATATATGCAAAGAGTGGTTTGAATGATTAAATAGATGAGAGTGAAGCATGGAAGAAAGGGAACATTGTCCACAATTGATTAGGCACAAAAATAGAGCATTGAAAGGATATGATCAAATATAAGCACACATAAGTAATGGAAGGAGTACAGACTAGACTCAAAGCTTAAGAAGTGTAATAATGTACTCAATTGAGAAATGTGATCTGAGTGTAAATTCATCCATCTAATGAAACAACATAAAATTAACATAACTTTAACTCAAATGATAACAAAACTAAAATTGTCTTGTAATGAAACAAACACACAATTCAATGCTATTCTACCAAGCAAATAGAATATAGCAACACGTACCCACACTGAGGGGCCCTTCCCAGGAGGTGAGTGCTGCTTGAAGACAATCATATCAAGCTAGAAGGATGCTCAATGTGGCAGCAACAATCATTTCTTCATTGAGATCCAAAACTCGGTTTTTACATGGCTAACAACTCCTTAAGGCTTTCTCACAAGAATAAATCTTTCATTTACAAAATCTTCGTGAAACTCATGGATTCTTCTCATAGCCCTATGAGGCTTATTTATACATGAATAATCATTGAGGAGTTGATGGGACCAAATCCCAATGCTCAGATTTCAAATATTACATTTTTAGATAAAATCCTCAAAAATCTGGGTTTTATTTCAATTTGGGCAGATTCGAGTTAGTCCCCCATCTATATCTTCCAAACCAATTATAATTTTGAAAAATTTCCCATGTTTTACTCATTGTTCCATATTATAGACAAAACCTATTTCGTAGAATTTCTATATATAATTCCATCTGCACGAAACTCGAGGTGCAAGTTGGCAGTTTGAGTTTTTCAATCATTTTAGTAGAATCATCCCCCCCTGAGATAGAGGTCCACATGTGCAAGATGGGTTAATTCTATCACATGTGTCCACATGAAAACATCATTCTGGACAAAACCCATGTACCCGATTTTCCTCTAGAAGCTTTCCAAAATTTCAAATTATTTCTAGTACCGGATTAACACAGTTGGTACCAGATTAGAACAGTTGGTACCGGATTAGAACAATTAGTACCTGAATATTGTATCCAAGGGTTTAGTACCAAATGAACACAATCATGACTATGGGTACTAGACCAACGCGATGGTAGTACTGGATGGAGCTAATACTGGAATAGGCGCAATCTGGTACTGGATGAAGTTGGTACTGGAAGAGGCAGAGAGTTGGTACTGGATGAACGCAAAGGTAGTACTGGATAACTTCAGAGTATTGGATGACATGGAGTGTGGGTATCAAATGAATTTCCAGGCATTGGTTGATTGTAGAACCTTATGGTACTGGATGACTTGGAGTATCGGATGACCTGCAATGAGGGTACCAAAACAGGAACAATACAAGTACCAGAACATGGACAGTGCATATACTAGAACCTGAACATGTTGCTTGGACATAGAAACATAGGATTAAACCATCATCGGAAAAAATATTGTATAATCATCCTTTTAATCACTAAAAATATTGAAAATTATGTATTAACCACATAGGATGAATAACAAGGGATAATGGAGGTTTATGGTGTAATTAGGGATATATTAGTGACAAAATGCGGGGAGAAGGTGTAATGATAAGTGTATTTGTATGGTGGAAAATATGACAAAATTGGAGCTCAACAGGAGCCCGAATAGATATACAAATATAAGCACCACAAAAACTAAATACACAATAGATCCACAGAGAAATATAGAAGAACAATATGAAAAATATCTTTTATTACTATCAAACCCTTGAGGTAGGACAACACCATACAATGGATCCTATTATGGAAGGGATCCTCTCCTGTTCACTTGCCTCTTTGAGAGGGCATCCTCCTATTGAGCTACCACTCCAAATACAATAATTCTCTTCATGTACCATTACATTGTTTGAACCCCTTTATATAGTTCTACCATCACCTAAGAACATTCTAGAGGAGGAATCTTCTAGAAGTAGAACCTTCTAAGAAGTCCTCTTACATTTATTA
>SNQJ01S0010031.1:145360-190014 GCA_010110895.2 Picea sitchensis | reverse complement strand
GTATGGATTACAAATTGGAGTTTCCTCCATCTTCACATGTACATCCAATCTTCCATGTTTCTTGATTAAAGAAGGTAATCAGTGACAAGATCCAAGTCCAAATTGTTTTTCCAAAGATTAATGAAGAAGGGAAAATCATACTAGAACTAGAAACAATAATTGAAACAAGGATTAAGCGATTGCGAAATAGAGAAATTATTGAGTACCTTGTCAAATGGAAGAACCTACCAATGGAAGAAGTGACATGGGAAGATGAGTTCTTCATGAAGAAACACCCATTGTTATTCAAGTGTTTAGGAAAACACTTGTTTGAAGGGGAGGGACAAGTTAATCCCTAGACAAATCCCCATGTTAAGTATAAAACTCTAAGATCTAGATATTGAGTTATTACATTTCTAGTGTTATAATATTTGTATGTAAGCTAGAGCCCTTCATTGTACCCTTTCATTATAATTGTACCCTTTGTCTCCTATATATATATACCAAGGAGACCTAGTCTTAGGATAATATCATCTCATCTTGTACATTGAATATATTGTAAAAGGAGGTTTCCCCCTCAAAGTTGACTGTTATTCACTGGCTTTTTATCATTATCAAGGCATTGGTTCATAACATGCCTACAATTGTGTCCTCACTATCCCAAAAGGTTGTTATTTTAAATGATAAATTATGATCCTATAATGTAAACTCTTTGAGCTTGTCAAAACTAATACACTTCTGCAGTTAAATACAAATCCATTCCAACTGTCATTATACGATTGTAACTTTACCAAAATCACTCTAAATAGAACAAGGAGTTTTCATTGCAATTGCAAGTTGTTGACCTCTCATCTCTTGGCAAGGATTATAACATACACTTTGCCCATGGAAACCTGAGTTCATACTTCCATTGTTTTAAATTCTAATGGTGCAAACCCTCAAAACTTATGATTCAAAATTTGAATGATGTGATTATGATTCAATAGTGGGAGAGTTGAACTAAATCATAAACAAACAAAATTATGATAAATATTTGGTAATGGTGTCAGTGTTAATCATTCTGAACCAATATTATTATCTCTCATATAATATCATCATATCATCATCTCATTACTCCATAACCTATTATTATCCCCGAATCATGATTTAGTAGCATCGTATTTATGGTCGAAGGCATGATTTTGGTGATAGTTTGACAATCAAACCCTCATTACCACAAAGCTCAAAAAAATAACTCTCTTGCGCACAAATATAAATCATCTCGATTTGTATAGTTAAAATCGGCTGCTGAACAATTGCACATATCATACCTATGATTGATTCACACTAAGGTATATCTATGAGATTATTGCAATGCATAGTTGAGGTTTAAGAGAATCATGGGAGGACATACGAATCGAGTAGAACTCGATATTGTTGATGCCTTGTCTATTGATCCAGAAGCCCTAGTAATCTTTATCAGGGCTAGGTGTCTTGAATTCCTCAGGCGATTACAAGGAAGTGATCCCCAATTAACATTGTAATTTGCAAAAACATTTGATGTCGATCACATTGAAGTCCGAGGGCTCAGGCTTGAATTTACAAAGGCATCCATTTATAGGGAAACTTGATTACCCATATGTGGAGAATGATGGTCCAAGAACATCAAGCTCCCACCGGGTAGATGGATTCCATTTTTACGGACTGGAGTTCAAATTAAGGATTTTAGGAAAGGAATATCAAGGGGATTGCTTGCTTTTCCATGGAAATAAGTGTCTTTCCATCTGAAAAAATTCATAACATCTAAGAGATGGTTCAACATGGTTTATTACTACCATATTATAATCATGCTTCATCTAAAGAATCAATAGTACATTAATATTCCTTTCTTCCTTCTGAAGAGAATCTCCAAGATGGTTACTATAGCCCAAAGAAGACTAGAACCTAATAATAGTATATACCATCATGGTTTAGTAAGAATTATTATATTGATTGAGATGAGAGAGAAAATATGGGATTGGGATATGTTCATGACAGAAAAAGTCATCAACAGAAAACCCAGAGCCAAGGTTTTGTTACCCTCTGTGCACTAGAGCCCAAGGAGATTGACTAAGGGAGAAGTCTCAACTATTGAAGATACTATGACAAGATCGTGATCAAGATCAAAATCAAATAAAAATGAACTCCTTACTCTAAGGATAAGAAACATGAATCGAGATACCATTGAATTGGAGTTAGCTCAACGTAAGGAAGCTAGAAATATGAACAACAAAGGAAAGACACCAATGCTTGATGCTATTAAATTGGGGTCAGATTCACGTGAGAAAGATGAAACCTTATCACTTGGTGATGAAATAGATGATGATGTTGGTGTTCAAATGAAATAACTCATGGGAGGGAATGACACATGAATCCTCCAAAAAAGGAAAGTGAAAACAAGGAGGTAAGAATCAAATGCCTATAACATGCAAGTCTCAATTGCTCAAGAAACCCTCATATATCAGATTTCTCAAAACAATGAATAAGCTCCAATTGCAAAACTCCAAATTGAAGAAAAAACTTTCTAAGTACAAAACATATGCTTCCAATATAGATGTGCTTTTAAAATCAATTGACTCTAAAACCCCACTAGTATCAGTTGAGGGAAATGACCATGAAATTGTTGATGAAGATATGATTTATGTAATGGAAAATAATGAGCATAAAATTGTAGAGGAAAATAGAAATATAGAGGATTCTGAGGATCCCTAAGATATATTAGTAGAACATTATGAAGAAGATCTAGTTGCAGAGCGAGAAAATACCTCAATGGAAGAAGATCATTCACAAGCCAAAATAAAGGATGTACTTTCTTGTGCAGATAAGTTCATAAATTCCATCCTTGATGACATAATGGTGAACACCTAAGCATTCTTGCAACTAAAACCAAATTTTCCAAACTAAAGGAACAAAGATGAAGTGTTTGACTTGGGAGTCATTGCAAGGAAATCAATAGGCAGTCCATTGAGAAGTTGAAGGAAAAATGGTTCAATATGTATGTGGATCATTAAACTAATTGGAATAACATAATGCACAACTATAAAGAATAGTTGGCACATAGCCAATATCAAGTTCAACATGTGTGTGGGTTATCCTTTCAAGATTTATCATGCAGAGTTCCATACATGATTTATGGCATATTGCTACATGAAATATGGACAAGGTTCAAGATTCAACAAGTAGTAGCAGGTCATGCAACTGATATTTACATCCCAGAAAAATTCGTTGATACCTTTTTTTTCTTCTTCACCACATGACCAAGATTTACTATGTGAGTTATACCAATTAAACTTCCTTTTGCACAACAACTCTTGATGGAATCTAAACCCCTATGTAGGGGATATACAACTCAACGATTTTTCTTCATTTTTCTATAATCAAGTAATTTAGAAACATGACTCCACATTTTATGATAGAGTAGAAGCAATATCTAGTCTCCACATTAGGGATGAATATCCCCTTCCTATGGTTATTCAAGAAGAATATTTTGGGTTCTTGGATGACCCTAGGAATGAAACAAGAATAAGATAAAAATAAAACCTAGCCATTGCGGACATTGAATACAATGTGCATCATTATGCCTTAAAAGATTTGATGGATTCCCATGAGAGATAGATGGGCATGCTAGATGTCCTTAAGGAAATGGATTCTATGATTACCCACTTTTCAACCTTTCCATGTATAGAGAAAAAATTATGTGGATTCAATGAGGAGGCATGGTATTAGGTGGTTGGGGTTAAGATTTCATTATTCATCATTTGGTTCCCTACCATAGTTTACAAGACCACATTGCAATGGGATGAGTGTAATGATCTTGCAAAATGGACACAGGTGGATAAGACTCTATGCTTCTACACTTCAAGGGAATTTGGTCACCCAACTTACAACTATAGTGACATTCATGCAGGATTCCTAGAGGAAGATTGATAGGTTGCATGGGGACAATCAACAATTTTGGAAAGGGGGAATGATGGGCTCCCTATATGGTATATTTATTGCCTCTCACAACCTCCTTTTACCTATCTATAACTCTTCTTAAACTCTACATCTATTGCCATAAATGGCTATTTTGTTGATGATTGGATATTGAATACCTTTATATTCTTTGGATTTCATTTAGTCATTTTATTATATGTAATATGATCTTAAGGATTGTTTGGTTTGTTATATTGACTTGTTATATCCTAGCTCATTTTTCATTGTGTGCTAAACCTTATATTTAAGGAATGATGAAGTAGTGATTTTAAAAGGTTTACGAGGGAGATCTTTAGATCAATGTACCTATGGTCAAACACTTGGTATGGTAGCATCACAATGACCCTAGTTACAGGTTTTTGAAGGAATCAAGGATTTAATGCTTGAGACAATGTGGAACATAGCATAATGGTCTAACTCGCTTCTCACAATAATCATAGATGGTGTTTTGGGAATCTACACGTTCAATTTCATCCTTAGCATTTTGATCATGGCATCATGAACCTTCTGGGCGTAGTTTTATCTCTTGGTCTAAGCATCCATAACCAATATAACCAGATTCAACCTCCATAACAGAGATGACATCCCCTGACAACAAATTCAAAGTTCCTCTCTCATTCAGTGTGATGAAGATATGGAACAAATGTTGTTGTATTTTTTTATGTGTTTTAAATTTTTTTAGCATTTTGTTTCTCATTCTAAAGTTGGCACAAATCCTAGTGAATACATATTTGAGAGAAAAAATATAGGTACAAGTTAGTAGTGAGTGAGAAAGTGAGCAAAATATTGATAAAGGAGAGTTTTAAAAACACTATCATTAATGTTAATGAAAAATTTGAGTTTTTGTTGTCAATTTTGAGTGTTGTAGCACCTTTAGTATAATCTTTTAAGGCAACTGGAACCCATGAGAAAGGGCCCACTCAGAGGTATCAAGCTGCCCATTTTATTTTCCTGTCTTTATTTTCATTGCCAATACTAGATTTAGTTTTGTTGTCATAGTGATAATTACATTGCTTCTTTTGTTAATTAGGATTGTATAATAAGTATGGATGACAAGCTCTTCTTTTGAGTATAGTTCTCGTAGCAGAGGATAGTATATAGACTGTAGACTCTACATATCCATATCAGTCCCAACAAAGAAACCACGATCTAGATTCAATATTGGAGTTGTCAATTTCATTTTGTAGTGGTTTAAATGATTATGCTATTTGAAATTACTTTCTCTTATTGAGAGTGCAATGTTAGAATATAATTTGTTATTTAAAATTGTTTCTTTTCCAATTGTGCAAAATTAGAATAGATTTTGTTATTTACAAAAAGATAACTTAGGAAATTTAAGCCCAGTCAATTCAAGCACCCATGTCTTGCACAAACAATGCACAGTGCCTCACAAGTACATAGGAGACCTTGGTTGATAATATAAGTGCACACATGTTCTTAAGAAAATTGAAAACATATTTATATATAATTCTGTTATTTAGATATAAGAATGATGGGTGCAAATGAATTATTTATGTGTTCGAGATTTGAATTTTTGAAATAAATATAGTGAGCTATTAGATGAAGGTGGAAATCAAATAAATTCAAGGAAAGTGCACACTAGTTGAGTTGAACCTTTAGTTAGCCTAGGAGCCTAACTGCTTTTTCCTAGGTGTCCTTCAATATTCTTGTTCTCCAAATTTGAAATTAAATACTCTAGAAATTAATCTTTAGATGTAAATCAAGATGTAGAGGTGATGTTTCACCTACCCACTCATCCTTTTATTAAAGGGAGGAGGAGGATTTGATCTAAGGAAGGAGAAAATAAAGAGTATGTATAACTTTGTTTTTCTACTGCTTCATATATAAGTTCATTTTCTTAGTCCTTCAATAGCTTAAAAATGCTAGTATTGGTAGGAAAACTATAGTTTAAGGTACAACATTAGGGTGAAAACAAAGGTTCTTCCCTCTAGAGTTAAATTCTATTTATTTTCTTCATGTGTGTATTTGTTTTCCATATATTTATAACTAACACTACCATGATCATAGATACCTTATAGACACTTTGAATGTGGAGTTGGCAGAATTCGCGCTATCTGGGGTTTCATTCCATTTAACTTTCTATTGTTGTGAATAACATATGGTCTTGGAGACACCATGTTTATAGGAAGTCAAGCCAATTTCTAGAACCATACATAAATCTTCATTAAAGAATAAACCTCTGAGGACATCCACACTTATCTTTCCCTATGTATTTTATTTGTTTTCATAATGTTTACTTAGTTTATGAACATTTTTTAGTTTTCTTTTGGTTGTTCAATTGTTGTACATACACATGATGTATTGATTGATTATAAGCAATTGACACATACTTAAAGTTTTTTGAGTTAACAATTAATTTCATAAATTTTAATTTTTTTATAATATATTTTTAGTTTGCTTTTGTATCTAGCATTTATTTTGCATTTGATGTTGTATTTGTTATATAGTCATGCATTTATAACACTATTTTAACCTAGATTATTAGCAATGTAGAGTTTATTTTAATTAGTTGACAACTACAATGAATTTTTTTACATATGTTAGTTGATTTTTGCACTAAAATCTAACTTTCGTAATTAATTAGGATTAGGCTTGTATTTTAACTGAACATTTAAAGGAAATTGGTCATTGACATAAGGCACATACTAAAATTTACATGCACACATAATTGGAGGATTAACACCCTTAAAGAAAAATACTCGGTTGAGTTTCCTACCTAAATAATTAACCACGTAATTAGTGTGTGTAGGACTTTAAATCTAACATTGGATTCCATCCCCACTTTTTCCTCTTGAAATCCCTACAAGGGTGTTTTCAAGTATTGTGCTTGATTCACATTTCAAGCATAAACATAAATGGTGACCATATTATAGAACACAAGTCCCTATTCTTTGTGAACGCATATTATTTGGTGTATGTCCAACTCTCCATGTAGATATCAAATAATTTGAGGTGAATCTTCCTATTTGAAATATATCTCTGAAACCAAATAAAGAATAAGGATTCTTAACCATTTTGAAAATATAGTCTCCTACTCCATTACTAATTTTGAACCATAAGGCTTTAATCCTAGATTCAGTTCGATTGTAGCCAATATGTCTTCTTTCATCCCGCATAGTAGCTCAAGTTTTGGTTCTAGTGTTTCAACCTCTTATTTTATTGCTATATGCAATGTGTTCAATAAATTTAACTTTGTACTTGTCCTCAATAATCGCCCAAAAGTGATTAAAAATATAGGAATATTTCAATATGAGGTAGATGTCGATGCCACCCCATGGCATATCCCATCTCCTTTGAACATTACATTGGCTATTGATCCTTTGCCGAATTTCAAAGATCATCTAGCTAAATTTTCAAGCTATGGAGTTACTTCTACTAATGAAGAATTGTTCGTGTTCTCAAATGCATGTGACAATATTGGTGCACATGATAATGACACATGCATGAGACTATTTGTAAAATCTTTGTAAGACATGGTTATCACTGAGTTATTTGGTCTCCTTGATGAAATATTTTCCCCATGATTTGAGTTGATTTATTGGTTTAAGTCCACCTTTGACAATATGGAAAACCTTTCTAATCATATGAGAAATTTTAATAGCTTGTCTTTTAAAAATGGTGATACCATCAAATATTTTAACCTTAAGGTCATGCAAATTATTAACAAGATTCATGAAGTTATCTGACGAACACAACAAACGACTCTAGTCCATTATTATAATAACTTACCCCCTTTCTTATCATCATTTGTTGGAAGAAAATAATGTAAAATGTCTTTGTTTAGCTTTACAAATTTGTTTAGAGTTTGAAAAGTAGAATCTTAGAACATGTATATTATTTGACAATTATGGTCCCAAAACTAACATGACTGTCAAGTTGTAAATGACACAATATATGTACAACTAAATTATCTCTTTTGAGCATAGGTTGATAGAATATCCTAAGCTTGCTTAACCTCCTACATTTAAGATTTTAACAAGAACTAATTCTACTCATCTTGAAGAGTCTTCTCCCATTCAATGGTGAAGCCCATTATCACACAAACTATTGTTTGGGAAAATCCAACCACAAGAGTCACTAGTGTGACACAACTAGGAGTAAGAACCATTGTCACCTTAACAAATAATCCCCTTGTTTTAGTGATGGAAAAATCTAACACAAGGGAAGATTCACGAGTGATATCAAGGGAATGGAGGGAAATGAGAAAATGGTTTGGAAAGATCCATGTTTTGATCACTTGAATAAGGTGGCTAGGACTTGAAGAAAGAAGGATCGGGAGAGGAAAGAAGGTAAGTTGAGATGTCACCTGCCAAGCCAATGTTATCACAACAATCCCAAGACAAAATATCATGAAATAAGCCCCAAAAAAACTACTAACCCAACAAGTAAGGCTTTCTGTCATAAAATTGCAGAAGACTAAATGTTATAACAACAATGAATAGATTTTAACAACCACAATATTTCACCGTCAAAATCAGCTAGTAATGATATTAGATAATTATCCAATAATTAAAAAACCATTTTGATGGTGAGAAGGGATGGAAAATGAATGTTATCAACAATATATAACATCCCCAAAGGATATAGAAAACCATTACTACAACAACAAGAAATCACCGTTAAAATTATGAAATGAATATGCCAAGTTGTATTCCTTAACTTATAGATCAACATCGAATCATTAGAAAAACAATTCCACCATGAATTGTCAAGTAAATTGAGAGTTATACACAAAATTTGTACATCTTAATGACTGTAGAATTACTTTTATAAACAAAAAAACAATTTGCGACAATTTCACAACGTTTTTGCATCAATAACTCTCTTAGAACATGAACAATCCAACAAGAGATAGAATGATTTCAAGAGAGAAATTATCATGTTTATCAATGCAACCAGTGCCTTATCTTCAAAGGGTAAATTGAGTCAAAGGGGGGAGCACAAGAAGGGAAAAGATAAAAGAGAAAGATAGGAAACAAAATCAAGAGGAGTCTTAATAATCTCTAGATTTATGTTTCCCTAGGATGTCCAACAAGAGAATCCCAACGATTTTCTTGTAGATGTTCTATTTCCTTCTAGATAACCTTTTTCAAGAGATTAAGGGAAAGGGAATGATGCCTTAAGGGAGTCTTAACAATCCTTAGGGGGGTAATTCTTCAAAGAAATAGGGTTAAAGGAGTCTTAACAATATTTAACCAATCCGTTTGCAAAGCAATAAGGGAAAATTAGGGCTTTTATGGTTTTGAAGATAACATTGAAAAATGATAGCATGCAAAATATCAAAGTAGAAGAGAGAAAAACCACTTACAACCAATATGTTTTGAAAATTAAACCCTAGAAACACCTTCCAATGCACAAGAGATATTCCTCAAACCCAAAATATCACCTCCAAGCCAAATCACACTCTTTCCATTTTGCAAAATAAGACAAGAAAGTGGAGCAAAATTTTTAGAGAGAGATAAGTGTCTCCAATGATGAGTTATGAAAATGAAATGACTTGACTCTTCTTTATAGAGGAATCCCAATTACAATTTACAATCAGATTCATAATTTTAGGGTCAAAAACATATTTTACAATGAAAATAGCCAAGTTGACCTCAAGAATAACCCACATAATGCAAATAATGATACAAATGTCTCCAACGTCTCCTCAAAGGGAAAATCGTAGGGTGAGAATCCTCCAATGGCTAGGGTGTCATCATCCCAAGGGTTCCATGTCATCCTCATGATCCTAAAATCAAGAAAAAAATGGGGTAAGGCACCACCCTTGTGCCACAACATCACCAAGTGCACCCCCCATGTCACGTCAAGCCTCTTTAAGCTTGACGTCATGGTCAAATAATGCAACTCTCAAGAAATGGGGGGTGATGTCATGTGTGTTTAATCATGCTAAGATTCTCTCATGAGGCATGACATCATCCAATGGTGCAACTCTCATCATCTATGTCCTCCAATCATGGGGAAACAACATCCGTCCGATGGGATTTTATGCCCCTATGAAAATCCCAAGTGGCTTAGCATCTCCATGAATTATGTGATCAATATAGTCCTACAAAGACAAACAAAGTATGCCCTACAAGGGTCCACCAGTCATAGAATCATGCCAAGTAAATCAAATTCAATACAAGAGCCACCCAAAAAAGTAACATTAGATCCCCGTTTCATATTTCACACATGCTCAAAGACTTCATATAGTTTTCCAAATTTAAGTATGGGTGGGTTATCCAAGTAATCTATTGGGTGTGCTAGGACCCAAGTAGATGGATGCTTCCCAAGTGGACCCTATCTAATCCATGTAATCGATGTGAGGTTGTTTGTAGGAAAAAACAATTGGGCTTGGGGTCATTGATATGCAAGGTCTTGTATGGTCTCATTTTCATGGACACCTTTGTAGAGGGTGTGTGACATCTTGAGTTACCCTTTCCCCGTCGATTCCTTTTTCCAAGCCTCCCTTTATTCCTTTTTCTTTATTATGATCTGTGATTCCCCTTAAAAATGTTTTAGGCATAACATTCCTTTGTTTTGATTTATGGTGGGGTATTTTAAAGTCCGTATTTATAGGCGAGGCATTTATTCACACTCGTGGCTTAGGGGCGACATCAAATGGGGGGATAGAGCTCAAGTATGGGTTGCATTTTTCTTTACCCTTTACCTCACTGTTGCATTTTGGTTAGGATTGCTCTTAAATTTATTTCTTTATTTAATGCCATCAACAATCCCTCTGGTCCTTTATCCCCTTTTCCCATAATATAATGAGGTACAAGCCTTTTTGGGGAACATGTAATCGGAAGACCCAAAATATGAGGAAACATAAGGGAAATATGATGGAAATAGGTAAGTATTTCCAGGAATGGTACAATGGAGCTTCAATAAGACCCCCCAGTAGCACCCTTTTCTGTAGGACTGACGAAACTTACTAGGATACCGGGATAACCACCAAGGTGAAATGAGGTAGAAAGTATAACTTCCAAGAAAACGTTAGATAATAAAAAAGAATCATGTGAAACTAATTCAAATTCCTCAAATATTAAAATGATACTCACCATTAAACTTGAATAGTTACCTCATGAAGCAAGACCTTCCACCTTCACATGGACCATATCAATTTTGTGGATGTTACTCTGCTATGGACGACGATGGTGAAATGTGGTGAAGAGGAGGGTTTGTATGGGCTATGTTGGTCATCCAACTTTGAAAACTCCATGTCTTCTACTTGCGGGCCTCAAGACTCGATATCCTTAGTTACCCCTAGATGTGGGTGGGGGGTAACATCTGGCTCCTACATGGGGACATGTGGTCACCATAGAGTGCATGATAACCTCAACATATATGGTACGACCTAGGCCTACACACATATATTACAAAAACTATGTCAATGCATACCGGGTGGTGTAACTCACCCCTTTATTTATAGATAACAAAAATCCATAAAACTAAAGAAAGAAAGTTAGAAAAAAAAAATCAACTTTTTTTTACAATACACACACACACACATGGAAAATCAATATGAATATAAAACTACATGCATACATAGAGATCAAAGCATGATGAATGTAAAAAAAAAATGATAATTCAAATATATGTGTGCATACAAAACAAGATGCAACTACATTGGCATGATATGAAATGCAAATATGTACAAATGCAATGAAAAATGAAAATGACCTACCTACTTACATGAGGCTATAGGCCTATAGAAGTCAATTCCCATTGACGTAGGGTTGAAGGAGAAACCCATCAATCGCCAATGGAATATTCCTCCCATTCATCATGGCTAGCTAATATGATTTTTCTCCTGAATTTTTCTTGACCATGTAAGGACCGAGCCACAACACTTCACGCTTCTTTCTATAATCAATTATCAGGTTGTCCTTTCCTTTTGTTCCACATCAGTGCAAAGATCTCCTCATCAAACTCCACATATGGTATGTCTTCAATATATGGCCAGGGAAGGCGGGGTGGCAACTTTGATATCTTCGTTGCATGACTGAGTACTTGCTTCTTCATTCCTCTTAAGGATCTTTAAATATTTGGAATCCTTACTTCTGTATCTTGAATGTTTCTTTTCATATTGGTTAATATTTGGAAATAAATCATCAAAATCAATACTTCATCTTAACAAAATAGTATGGCTTCCAAATCTAGACTTGGATAAAGAGTATGATGAGGTTGTGCCTGCTAAAAGGGTATGTCAAACTAATCATCACTCCAAAAATTTGGGCTACCAAGTTCCTGCACATGCATCTTCATAAATGGTTGACTATATAAATCATCAAAAGTGCCATCTCTCATCGGTATGTGTGCACAAGTGAGGTCCATAATCATATATCCCACTAAAGTATCAACCCAATTTCTAGACAAGAGCATCCCATATGCATCTGGTACATTGATCACTATCACATCCATCTTGATATCAATGTGGGGGCATGCAACCAAATATACCTCTAGGTATTTGATAAGGCCATATACTTTGACCATCTTCAAATTAAGACCACATACATTTATGTAAGGCCTTGTTGCTCTCAAACCCAATTGTTTCATAACCTTCAAAGGAACCACATTTACTGAGGCAAAAGAATCAAGCATGGAGTTATTTATCCCCAAACCATTGATGCCCAATGAAATGTAATAGGGTGGGATTCTCATCCTTCCAGTTTCCATGGTACATAGTATGTAATATCATAGGTGGATCGTCAACCCCATATTGAGGTTTTAAATCCTTGATGACTTCTCATATTAAGGAGGTAATCTTGCACATCTCAACCATTGGGATAACCATGTTCATCTTTCCAACCATACTTTGAAAGTCAAAACTCAACTCAACGTCTTCCTTCTTTTGAACAAGTTGTGGAAGTAAGGCTTCAATTGGTGGTAGATGAGGAGGAGGCATTGTGTTAGATGCTTGAGATAATGTCTCAATGGCCTTGTTCCTTCTTGAGTAAGTTAAAAAATCTCTCCTTTTGAGCCTTTCTTTGGATGCCTCATCCATTTGACTCAAGATATCAAGTATGGCCTGTCTATTTTCCTGCTTCTTTCTTTCCTTGACCCGCTCCTTAGTAATAATGTAGCATTCTTCAGAATTCACCACGAAGGTTGTGTAAAGGAATTTCATGCAATGAACATGATCATGATCTTATTTTTCTATTCATATTGGACAATCAACCTCCCAGTGAGGTTCATCATAAGGTAAACACCAGGGTACCCCTTCCAAGTTAATCATCTCAGTAGGTGCCAAAGTATCTGGTGCCTTTGTTTCTTCCTTTGGTCTTGGTCTCTAACATGTGTTCCCCTTTTGTGACCTATTTAACTGTGGTCTAGAAACATTATATTGCTAGGACCTTTCCAAGTTGGTTACCCTATTCATAATTTGATTCTGTTTCTGAAAAATCTTGGTACTCAACTAATCCATATTCTAAGACAAAAGAATGATTGGATATTACGCATGCACAGAACTATCTTGTGTCTTTTGTTTTGGTTCTATCTTGGCCTAAGGAAATTGAAAAGGCTTGATCTTGGAGCTCAAGAGGTTCTCTTCAATTCTTGTTGAATATTCCATTTCCTTTGTCAAAATTTCAGCCATTTGTTCCTTTAATATAAATCCAAATTCTCCTTCAAAGTCATTGATGTATAGGAGAAGAAATGTTTCTTTTGTTGGAGCTAATTCTTTTGGAATTTTTTTGAGCAAATTGTCAAATCTGGCATCAAACTCTTTCACTGTCTCATTTTTTTTATTCTTAATATGGTTCAACTGGATCAAAAACATTCTGCTATACCTTTTGGTTCCCCATATCTTCAATAAATATTCTACTAGAGCATCAAATGTTCATATTCCTTCATCGGGAAAATTCTTGAACCACTTCCTAGCATCTTTCGTGCAAGAGGAAGACAACAACTTCATAGAAACATCTTCTTCATCAGGGCTTACAGGGGTTTGGCCAAAGGCTTCATAGATAGCATCTATATGTTCTTCAACGATGACAAAATTATTTCCAGTGAACTCGGGAAACCATTCACCAAACATCTTAGGCATATCATGAGGATACCGTTGGATATGGTTCGTAGTCAATGGATTGTAGAAATTAACGGTCCAAGATTTAGTAGCCACTGGGGTAAGAGGAAGGATTCCTTGAAACAATTTTTTGATAACATGTGAGTTATGAGGAGGCCTTCGTCGATATACATATGAAGGGTTGAATCTTCTATCGACTTTGGGTTGAGTGTGTTCAACACCTAGGTTCTTTGGACGTGGAGTTTCCAGATGAACTTTATAGAAAGTTCATCAAAATGTTCAAGGTTGACTTTCCTCGATGGAGTCGTTAGGAAAGATATGGATAAAGGATTTGGGGAAGGATTTCCAAATGTCATTTTGGGTTTGAAAATGATTCCAAATCATCCCCGACAATTACGCCAAAAATGTTATCGCACAAATTGTCATTCGGTCAAATCCAACCAAAAATGTCACTAGTGCAACACAACTGGAAGTAAGAACCAATCTCACCTTAGAAAATAATCTCCCCCTCATTTTAGTGATGGATATATCCAACATGAAGGAGGATTCCTGGGTGATATCAAGGGAATGGAGGGAAATGAGAAAATGGTTTGGAAAGATCCTTGTTTTGATCACTTGAATAAGGTGGCTAGGGCTTGAAGAAAGAAGGCTTGAGAGAGGAAAGAATGTAAGTTGAGATGTCACTTGAAAAACAAATGTTAGCACAACAATCCCAAGTAAAAATATCATGAAATAATCCCAAAAAACATTACCAACTTAGCAAGAAAGACTTGTTTTCATAAAATTGCAGTAGACTAAAGGTTATAACATCAATTAATAGAATGTAGAAACCACAATATTTCATAGTCAAAATCAACAAGTAATGATATTATATGAAATCCCTTAACAAGTACATAATTACCCAATACTTAAACAATCATTTTAATGGTTATAAGGGATGGAAAATGAATGTTATCATCAGTATATAACAACCCCAAAGGTTGTATCAAACCTTAACTACAACAACAAGAAAGCATTGTTAAAATTAGGAAATGAATATGCCAAGTTGTACCCCTTAAATAATAGATCAATATCCAATAATTAGACAAAAACTTCCACGGTGAATTAGCAAGTAAATTGAGAGTTATCAACAAAATTTATGCAACCCTAATGGTTGTATCTTTACTTTTATAATAAAAACAAGAAAATTGAGACAATTTCACAATGTTTTTACATCAATATATTGCTTAGAACATGAGAAATCCAACAAGAGATAGAATTATTTCAAGAGAGAAATTGTCATGTTTATCAATGCAATCAGTGCCTTATCTTCAAAGGGTAAATGGAGTCAAAGGGAGGAGCACAAGAAGGGAAAATATCAAAGAGAAATCTAGGCAACAAGATCAAGATGAGTATTAAAAATCTCTAGATTTATGTTTCCCTAGGATGTCTAGCAAGATAATCCCAATGATTTCCTTGTAGATGTTCTATTTCCTTCTAGATAACCTTTTGAAATAGCTTGAGGGAAAGGGAACAATGCCTTAAGGGAGTCTTAAAAATTATTAGGGGGGTTATTCTACAAAGGAATAGGGTTAAAGGAGTCTTAACAATATTTAACCAAGACTTTTTCAAAGCAACAAGGGAAAATTAGGTTTTTTAGGGTTTTGAAGATAACATTGAACAATGATAACATGCAAAATATCAAAGCATAAGAGAGAATAACCACTTAAAACCAAGTCGTTTTGCAAATTAAACCCTATAAACACCTTCTAATCCATAAGAAAGCTTCCTCAAACCCAAAATATCACCTCCAATCCAAATCACACTCTTTTTCCATTTTGAAAAATTAGACAAGAAAGTGGAGCAAAATTTTTAGAGAGAGATAAGTGTCTCCAATGACGAGTTCTGAAAATGAAATGACTTACCTCTTATTTATAGAGGAATCCCAAGTCCAATTTACAATTAGATACATAATTTTAGGGTCAAAAACATATTTTACAATGAAAATATCCAAGTTGACCTCAAGAATAGCCCACATAATGTAAAATAATGATTAAAATGCCTCCAACATCTCCTCAAAGGGAAAATTGCAGGGTGAGAAGCCTCCAAAGGCTAGGGTGTCATCATACCAAGGGTTCCATTTCATCCTCATGATCCAAAAATAAAACAAAAATGGAGTAAGGCACCACCCTTGTGCCACAACATCACCAAGTGCACCCTGCATGTCATGTCAAAGCCTCTCTAAGAATGATGTGATGGTCAAATAATGCAACACTCAAGCAATGGGGGGTGACATCATGTATGTTTCATGATGATAAGCCTCTCTCATGAGGCATGAATTCATCCAATGGTGCAACGATCATCATCTATGCCCTCCAATCATGGGCTAAAAACAACCATTTGATGTGCTTTTATTCCCCTATGAAGATCCCAAGTGGCTTAGCATCTCCATGGATGATGTGATTGATATAGTCCTACAAAGAAAACAAACTACTCCCTCCAAGACTCCACCGGTCATAGAATCATTCCAAGTGAATCATATTTAATACAAGAGACACCCAAACAAGTAACATTAGATCCCCCTTTCATATTTTACACATGCTCAAAGAATTTATACAATTTTTCAAATTTAAGTATGGGAGGGTTATCCAAGTAATATATTGGGTGTGTTAGGACCCAACTAGAGGGATATTTCCCGAGTGGACCCTATCTAATCCATGCAATGAATGTGAGGTGGTTTGTAGGAATTTTTTTTGGGCATGGGGTCATTGACATGCAAGGTCTTATATGGTCTCATTTCCATGGGCACCTTTGTACAGGGTGTTTGGCATCTTGATTTACCCTTTCCTCAATGATTCCTTTTTCCAAGCCCCCTTTTATTCCTTTTTCTTTATTATGATTTGTGAGTCCCCCTATAAAAGTTTCAAGCATAACATTCCTTTCTTTTGATTTATGGTGGGGTGTTTTAAAGTCCTTATTTATAGGTGATGCATTTTTTCGCACTTAGAACTTAGGGGCGACATCAAATGGTGGGGTAAAGCTCAAGTATGGGTTGGATTTTTCTTTACCCTTTACCTCTGTTGGACACACCTACCACACTTAGAGGAGGGGGGTGAATGAGTGTGGGGCTCTTTTTCCCAAAACTTCCCTCTTGCACAAAGACTCATCAATTAGCATTCAACATTTATTCATTACCCATTGTTGTCATTTATAACCAATTATTACCCATTGTTGTCATTTATAACCACTGATGTGAGCACATATCACAAACATATATCAGCAATATATCTTCAACAAAACAATACCACAATGAACACAAAGAACACAAGATGTATACAATTTTCTTTTTATTACGGGATTGCAATCCTTGGGGTCATCAGCAACAACTGAATAGAGTACAACTCACAAGAGCACCAGCTCTATATGCAAGACTCCATCTTGCATTCTCAGCATCAACTGAGATGGGCAACAACTCTCAACAGATATCAATCTGTACCATAAACAAGAGCATCAACCATGCACCAACCTGTGCCATAAACAAGTGCATCAAACCATGCACCAACCTGTAATCAACCTGTACCATAAACAAGTGCATCCAACCATGTACCAAGTATATACCAATCATGTCAACCAATCATCAACAATGACTCAACAATATGTACCAACATCATCAACTATACACCTCATGTATGTGCCAACTCATCAACTATTTGTCTCAACTATGTACCACATGTACCTCAACCAAAAGCCCTCATCACTTTCTTATCATCAAAATCTGATTTGTAGCTCTGAAATAGACCTGGTGTATCTGATCACATTTCTTCAAACCTTCTTCATTAACTTTAACAGCAAGAAACTAGGATTTTCATCAAACTTCTTTTAGTCTCACATGCCTAGTTTTGGATTAGTCAACAACCCTAACTTTGAAGTAATCATAACTTTGAACCTTGTAATATAAAGACCTGAACCTATTACAATGTTCTCAGTGTAAGCTTTAACATTCCAAGTGGCACTACTTGAACCTTCTCAGAAAGGAGTTATAGCAAAAATGGTATACCCTTTCTGAATTTTGTCTTATTCTAGAGAGTTGTCTTGTAGAGTTGCAGTTCCTAGTAAAATATTTCATTTAGAAATGATCTGAAACTATTACACCGAATACTACAGCCTTTACCAAAACCTAGCACATTTGTACTACATTTGATCTGCTGGTGAAGTTAGTTATGACGTTTTACCTGAAACAATTGTTTTGATCTTTAGTTCAGGACTGGCCACAAACCCTAACTACTACAGAGAGTGTAACTCCAAAATACAACGACCCACAACTGAATTTTAACCATTGGTATTACTTGATATGTTGGTCAATGGTAGCAATTTAAGGATCTGAACTATTGAGTATAAAAAAGAGAGCGAAATGGTGAGATGACCTTGAAAAAAACATGCTACCATAGAAAGCACCTTAAAAAGAATTTATCCTTCCTTGCATTTCTCGGCTTCTTTCTTCACTTTCCTCAATTTCGTTAAGATATCATTTATAAACCTCAGACACATATAGATATTCAGCCATGCTCAAGTGTGATTCTAAAATGAGAGAGCCTGCCTCTATGTATACCTTCCAAGTAGCTTCCTTTAAAAGATCTTCTAGGGTCACTTGGCCCCACTTTCCTTATTTCAGGGTTGGGTCCACTTCTACTTTCTCCATTAAAATTATTATTGAAATGGTTTGATTTTAGGTCACTTTCTAGGTCACTTGGACCCATTTTCCACCATTTTAGGGGCAATCCATTTTCCATAAATAATCCTTCTTGATTTTTTCAATTACTTTATCATTTCTGATTTTGTCACTTCTCTGATTATTTAAATAATCCACCTTGAATAAAATAATATTAACCCATTTCAGTCAATAACCCATTTTTCCTTATTTTTTAGGGTTAACTATTTCCATAAATATTCCTTCTTGATTTTTTCACCTTTATTTTATCATCATTTCTTCTTTTAGGTCACTTTGACTTCTTTGACTTTGGGGCTTCAAGCTCATGTGAGGGCTGTCCTTCAACTTCTCAGGTACATAACTCTCAAACCAGGAGGAGTTACATGACATTCCACATACCACCAGAATGCATGACAAGCACTATCCATCTAGAGGTTTCATCTAAATACTTTGATTCATCTCGCTATTCTCATACAAGCATAGTCCCTCCAACCATTCTTCTAGGATAACTCAATCCATAAAGCTGCCTCCGTGAGGTGTATTTTCACCATAGACCACTTTGGAGTTCATCTATTGGTACACCTTATCAATCATAATAAGACGACAATTGAGAGCATGGTCCCTCCAACCATTCTTCTAGGATAACTCAATCCACAAAGTGTCTTCCCCTGAGGGCTTTCACCATATGGGGAACACTTTGCTCATCCATTTGTTTACCTTGTACCGGTCTGGGTTTCCACTTGGACATATGTAAATATTCATCAAGGGAATCATATCAATCAATTCACACATCAACCAATGACATCAATCGTTAATCCATTTACATAATGGACATATGATCCAACAATCTCCCAAGTAATCAAAACCATTGGCATAAATGACAACATGATCCAACAATCTCCTTTGGCATTTCGAGAAATACTAACATAGATGTCAATACCAATTACCAAACACCAATCACAAAATATTGATGTCATTAGACAAGGCATGCTCTACATCAATAGTCAATGGACTCATTTCTCCACATCAATATCTCCATCAATAGACATCAATCACATCACTATCTCTCCCCTTTGACATCAATGGCAAATATTCTTCTCTCAGCTGTTCCCCTATCTTATTGTTGCTACAATCTCTACCTTTTGTATATAAGGGATATCACTAAGGATGTAACATCAAATCATATCACCATGTCTCCGAAACTATGTCTGCCCTCCGTGATCTGGACATAATTCTGATCCACCTAGAACCATGCCGCCCTTCTTTCAAATATATTCTTTTTCGGTGGCGTATCTGATAGTCTTCTCCGGAATCATGGGAAGAAGAATGACTCCCTAACTGGTATTGTTCATCTTCTTTGCAAGATGAACAATATGCTACCAAATGATGATCCTTGGACCTCTTCATGCATCAAACTTCTGCCACCATACATCATGAAACAAAAGATATGTCATCAACGAAAGAGAATCATAACACATCCACCAAGTAAATCATAAAAATTCAAAATGTGCCCACCATGCACAACACCCATGTACATCAACCATGTACATCAACAATGCCAAAAGATATAATAATGAAATGTATCCACCATATGCCAACATGTGTATCTACCAATATGCCAACATGCATCTACTAACATGCCAAACAATGTGCATCTATCAATATGCTAAACAAATACCATTCATGAGTAAAATATCATACATCATTACTTGTACCAAGCAAGTATATCAACTATGCGCCAATAAGATAAGGACTTCAATGATGTACACAATGACTACAATCTACATGTCTCAATGTGTAGCCCATTCCACATGAAAAAATGCATGCACTATGATATCCCACAATACTATATGCCTTTAGCAATACATCATAAGATATATTAATGAGACTTCAAAAGTACTACCATGTACTCCAACAGATCAAACAATTCAAACCATACTATGGGTTAGTGCCATGTACTATTTTGTTTTACATAATCCAATAGGTGAACACTTAAAACGACATCAAATAGTGTCAGAACTTGCAAAAAAACCATGTCACACCCTCCCAATGAAATATACTATCACATCAAAACTCCAAGCCATGCATGCCTTTTTCCCTCAAGGCTGGTAAATGTATTATTACCCACTATTGCACAAATGAGTGCGTGTGTACATGACCTATTCATGTTTAGAATGTGTGGACACATCGCATTATCACCACAAGCACTCTCAGATGTGCTCTTAGTACATGGTCGGGAAACTTCCTTTAATTCATTATGATCTATGCCTATCTTTCTTCACTCCACTTCAGAGATGACCTTCTTCTAACTTGAGTTCTCAGTATCCATATTTTCAAAGATGTCTTTCTTTATTACTTCATTCCTTCTCCTAGCCATTCTATGTGAATTCTGAATATGTACTTTTCTTTCTAGAAACAAAGACTTCCGGGATTTGTGGCTAACCACTACAATCAGAAAGTATCTCATAGATTTACAGTGAACATAAATATGTCTTTTTTGATCACATCTCCAACACCTTTGTGGTGTTATAGAATCTTCCATTATATCTTCATAATATCTACATTCAAAAGCTTCTAGGGACCATCCATTACATGAATAACAATGCCCATGAAAATAATTTCTTATTACCTTTGTTTTGGTGCTCCAAGAATAGCTTCTTGATGTTCTCCTGTTTCTATTCTTTTGAAATTTTCTTCTCAGTAGATGGTTGCTTCAGTAACATTGTCTCTTCTTTTGAGTGATTTTACCTTTAGCTTTGAGGTTCTTGTTTCAGCATGTGTATCTTATCCTTAGTATCCAAGACCTGATTTGAGTCACTAGAGGATCTTTTGAATTTCCAAGATTTCATCCAAGACTTTTGAGCCATTCAAGAATTTGTTTGACTCTTTTTCCAATCTCTTCTAAGGTCAACAATTTCAGCTTCTAACTTCTGACATGAAATTTATGACTCTTCCTTTTCATTTATTTGAATCCTCAATAGTTCCTCTATTCTTTGGCTTCTTCAATTTGTGTCTTGAGATACAATAGTTTCCAAAACTTACTACTAATCTCATCATCTATATTCCTGCCTTCTTTTCCATTCTTTAGTCTTGTGATATTTCTCCTTTTCTTCTAATTTGAACTCTCTCTCTTCTTGTTCTTTGAGCATTCCCTTTAACTCCTAGGTATGTGCCTTTGAATTCCTCCTTAAGAAATTTATATATCAAAGATAGTTATAGTGTGTATAAAATGATCACCCATATGTATAACTTCTCTTCTAATTTCCTCTTTAAGTTTTAATAGATTTCTTCTATTATTTTCATGTAAGACAACATCAAACCTTACACAAACTATATCTACATCTTCTTCACTTGTAGAGAAAAAAATCATCATCATCATCAGTAGATTCTATGATCTAGGAGTGTTCCTTTACCTTCATTTGAAACATCCCTGATCTTCCTTTGCCACATCAACACATACTTCTTTCTGCTTTTATTTTAAATGTTCCCATCTCCCCTTGTGCCATTTATCACTTGATTTTCATCTCACTTGAAATGTTTTCAAAACATTTAGGAAATAATGCATCTGGGAGTTTTTTATGATTCTTACCTTTGATGATCTTGATGGAGTGGTCTTTAATTTCTTTCTTTCTCTTTGCTTTGATATGTCTCTAGCTTTAGCCAGATCCTTGATGGAAGTGCATTGTCCCAAGCCCTCTTTGATAGGGCTTGGAGAGTCCACTAAGAATTGTATTGAGAGCCAATGCTTCATTCTTCTTTCTTTGAGCTGCAAACTTTGACTGTTCTTCAACGAAACATATCCAACAATGGTTTCCTTCCAAATAGTCATTCTATTGTCATCAAATGAGATTTCATCTCTATTCTCAAGTAGAATAGTTTTCTTCTCTATCAAGGATTGAACTTCATCATCCATTTGTGTGTCTATGGATCTCCTATGTGTTGTTAATGCTTTCTATAGAAGTGAAAGGCCCATTTTGAATTCTTGGTTGGATACACCTACCATTGTCTTAGAGGGGTGAATGAGTGGGGCCTTTTTTCCTAAAATTTCCTCTTGAAACAAAGACTCATCAATTATATCTAAAATTTATTCATTACTCCATTGTTGTTACTATAACCACTAGATGTGAGTAATATATTTCACATCTAACATATATCAGCAATATATATTCAACAAGTCATCACCACAAACAACACAAAGGAACAAGATGTATGTATGTAATTTTTCTTTTTATTAATAATGAAGCAATCTCTGGGGTTTATCACAATAACTGAATAGAGTACACCTCTGTAAGAGAATGAACTCCCTTATATGCAAGACTTGAAGTAGGCCTCAGTATCAACTGAGATGAGGCAACAACTTTCACAAATATCAATCTCACTCTATAAACAGAGCATCAAATCATGCACCAACCTTGCATATAAATGTACCACCATGTAATCTGCACCTGTAATCAACTGTATCATAAACAAGTGTGACCAACCATGTGCTCCAAGTATACCAATCATGTGTCAACCAATCATCAACAATGACTCAACAATATGTAACAACATCATCAACTATACACCCTGTAGTGCCAACTCACTTCAATTGTCTCAGTTCATGTACTCAACATACCTCAAACCAAAATCCTCATCAATTTCATCATCAAAATCTGATTTTGTAGCCTGAAAGAATCTGTGTATCTGATCACATTTCTTCAAACCTTTCTTAACTCTGTTAAATAAGAAACTAGGATTTTCTATCAAACTTTTCTTAGTTCCTCACATGACTAGTTTTGGGATTAGTCAACAACCTAACTGAAGTAATTATAACTTGAAACCTGTAATGTATAAAGACCTGAAACTGATACAATGTTATTCAATGTGTTTTATGTAATTTTTCCAAGTGGAACTAATAACCTCTCAGAAAAGGAAGTATAGAAAAAATGGTATAATGCCTTTCAATTTCCAAGCTGTTCTAGAGGTATAAGTCTCAGAGCTGCCTCAGACAAAAGATGGATGAATATCTGAAACTGTTACAATCAATACTAAAGCCTTTTACCAAAAACCGTAATAGCATTTTGTTCCTACATTTGGATATGTTATGAAGAAGTTATGACGTGTTTTACCCGAAAATGACCATTTTGATTGGACTGGCCACAAACCCTAACTACCAAAGAGTTTAACTCCAAAAATACAACAATCTACAAGCTGAAATTTTTAACTACGATACTGGATATGTTACTCATGAATAGTGCAATTTCATGATCTGAATCATTATAGAAAAAGTTATAGCTGAAATGGTGAGATGACCTATAAAAAAAATACCTTAGAAAGCACCTCAAAAGAATTCCCTCAGATCCTTCCTTGGTTTTTGGCCTTCTTTTCTTCAATTTTCCCTTTAATTTCAAGCAAAGATATCACTTGGTAAACCCTGCATTACATAGATATTCATGCTCAAGTGTGATTCAAAATGAGAGAGCCTCATTTCATTTATACCTCCCAATGAGCTTCCTTAAAAAAGACCTTCTAGGTCACTGGCCCCACCTCTCATTTTAGGGTCATCCACTTCACTTCTCCACCATTTAAAATTATTATTAAAATACATATATTCCCATTTCTAGGTCACTTGACCTATTTTCCTATTTTTAGGGGTTTAACCCATTTTCCATAAATAACCCTTCTTGATTTTTTTCACCTCACTTAATCATTTTGATTTCTAATACTTCTTTTGATTGTTTAAATAATCCACCTTTGAATAAATAATATTAACCCATTTCTAGGTCACTTCAACTCATTTTCCTTATTTTTTAGGTTTAAACATTTCTTTCTCCAGTAAATATTCCTTCTGGATTTTTCACCTTATTTTATCATTTCTTCTTTAGGTCACTTTGACTTCTTTGACTTTGGGGTTTCAAGCCTTCATGAGGGTCCTTCAACTTCTGTAAGGCCATAAATCTCAAAACCAGAGGGAGCTATGGATATTCCATACCACCAAAAATGAGATAACAAGCACTATCCATCTAGGATAGTTTCAACAACAATTTCTTTGATCTTCATCCTGTTCTCATGCTATTGGTCCTCCAACCATTCTTCTAGGATAACTCAATCCATAAATAGCCTTCCCTGAGGGATTTCACCAAGGGGACCACTGAAAGTTCATCCATTTTGTACACCTTATCAATCATGATAAGACAATAATGAGAGCATGGGTCCCAACCATTCTTCTAGGATAACTCAATCCGAAAAGCGCCTTCCCGTGAGGGCTTTCACCATAGTGGACCACTTTGGATCATCCATTTGTTTACCTTTGCATCAATTGGTTTCACTTGGACATATAAAATTCTCAACAAGGGAATCATATCAATCACCACTTGACATCAACCAAAATGACATCAATCAATCCAACCATTTACATCAATGACATATGATCCAACAATCTCCCAAGTTAATCAAAACCATTGGCATCAATGACAACATGATCCTGAATAACCTCACTCAATGAATTTGTCATGATTTATATTAGCCCATTTCTATTTAATGCCACTACCAATCCCTTTGTGTATTTCTTATCCCCTTATTCCTATAAGATAATGAGGTACAAACCTTTTGGGGTACATGTAACCCAAAGACCTACCAAATATGAGTAGAAAATGGGAAATATGATGGAAAGAAAGTATGGACAAGAATGGTAAGGGGATGGACCTTCTAATAAGACTTCAAGAAGTACCCTTTTTCCTCAAAACCACTACACTTACTAGGGAATAATGTCATCCACCAAGGTGAAATGAGGAAAAAGTATAACTTCCAAGAAAACATTAGATATTCAGAAAGAATCATTTGAAACTATTCAAATGCCTCAAATATTAAATGACACTCACCATGAAACTTGACTAGTTACCTCATCAAGCAATATCCATCGCCTTCATGTGGACCATATTGATGTGGTGGACATTTCTTTTGCTGCAGACGGTGATGGTGAAATCCAGTGAAGAGGAGGGGATGTATGGGATATGTTGTTCATCCAACTCCTCGAAACTCCATGTATGCTACCCATGGAAATCATGACTTAATCTCCTTAGTTATCCCTAGATGTGGGGGTTACAAAATCCTAAGGATCCAATGATTCTAGATCCATTTCTCTTTAGTTGCTAAACAACACATAAAGGCTAAAATTACCTACACAATAGTTGTTTTCATCAAAGAAGAGGCACCAAGGAGATGTATATGGTAGCTATGACTAGAATCTCCAAGTAGCCTAGCTGCACTCCCTTCCCTCCAAAGGGTTTCTTGACCTCCCTGGCTCAGGGATCGTTCAAGTCACCAAACCTAATGGGACCATCACCTCCTGATGGGGAATTGATTTTAACTTGACACATGCTCCTTTACCTTCTCATGCAGGTTAGGTAGCACCTGCAGACTCTCTCCTTATCACTTTTCAAATATTAACGCCAACGAAAGCTAGCTCTCCATGATATGGCTTCTATTCGATGTGTATCTGCTGGACTACACCATGGTCCAACTCCTTTTGTGGGATTCCTTGCATTTCAAAAACGTTTAGTTGATTACTCCTTTTTCCCTGATTCCCAAATTGACGTTAATTGGGACCAGACGGTGGTCCATACCTCTCTATGATCAACGATCGTGATTGAATCATAGTTTAAATTGTGAGTCCTCTCTTTCTAGACTCTCGGCCCTTCCTCGGATTTTGAGACTCAATCAAGTGTTCCATCCCAAACATGTGTCTTATCTCAATGAAGTCTAGGATTGCTTCCAACTCCTCTTCTTCGGGTATTCTCCTTGAATTTTCTCGGCTGGTTCTTCTCCAACCTGTGGATATATTCCACGCTTCTTTCTGATCCAATGGTCCGTAATCCTTTATACCAATGTACCTCAATGGTAGATCTATGCTCTTGTTCCTAGAAACTCTCCCAAAGTCTCTGCTTCTAACCTTCCATATGTTCGCCACTTGTCCTCCAACGATGGATCATTTTCTAGCCTTGGGACTCTCGCAAGTCCTCGAATCTTTTTCACACTTAGCACAATTTATTTCTTTCGAGACTTAGGATATTCTCAAACTCCTTCTCAAGACTTCCATGCAAAGTTCTCTACACTCTTTCTATGATTTTTCTGTCTTGAACCTTCAAAGTTCATCGCCTTCCTTGAACTTCCTCGTCCTCCTCTCGCAACTTCTCACTCTTCTTCCTGAGATTGTAATATGGAATTATAGTATCTTTGGTACACTCCTTGCGCTCAACCCACTGACGACTTATCCCTTAGCTTATAGAAGGGTTTAAGGCATCTCCTCCCCTTTGTCGATGCACTCTTGCAAAGCTGTCCTTACTTAGAGTGTTCAATAATTCTCGATTCTCTATGATTCCAAATGACCTCCTGACTGTGTTGTCCTTTTGCACACTCTCTGCACTAACTTGCTCGATGCTCTCCTGGCAGAGTTTTTCAGAGTAGTCAGTAACTCTAAATTGTGCTTCCTCCCACACAACCTTTCTTTCTAAGGTACTTAACCCCCTTGAAATTTATTCCTGAAGCCCATGAATTATCCTGGTGTTCCCTCCTGGTATTTTCTCTTCTAAATCAACTGAGTTCAGAAACACACTCCCTGTGCATCATCACATAGTTTCTTTTCTCTCTATCACGACTTTGCACTTCCTTAGCCTAGGCGGTGGAACCATACCTAATTAAACACACTCACTGATAGAAAATTGTATCTCTATCACTGCAGACCCCAAATTAACATCCCTACCACCGGCTATACTCCTATCTATACCTTTGTCTTACCTAATCTTGGGTGAATGACAAGAATGCTACCATTAGCCATTGATATATTCATAAGGTAAAGGACATCTATGCATTTTCAGGTTTATTGAGCTATGAAATTAAACATTTCATGTACTAATGCTTCAATTTTGCCATGTATAATCTTTGACTCCTTAGATAAATCCAACCTTCTTGTTCATCTTCAAGTAAATGGTACTTAGGCACCAAGACCTAGCTTAATTATCCCAATCCAGCATCAAGCGATCCAAGATTAGTCCTCCCACCTATTATGATATGGTGTTCAAACGATCACCTATGGATTACAGATCCGACACACCATTTGTTTATCTCCTAGATCCGGGTACCATCCGTCGTGATTTGGTACCAATATAGAGAGCCAAACGTACCAAGTTTAGTCCAGATCATGCCCAAGACAATTGCTGGATGATTATCGTTTCTGATCAAGGCTGTGTTAGAATAGTTTGTTGATTGTCTCATTCTCGTGCACTTCGTGTCATGAGGATGTTGTGGCTTAAAAGATGTAAACCGAATAATTAATTTAAACATTTGACTGATTTGTAAATCATTTCACCTCCTCGTGTTTCACAACTAAGACTCTAACAAGATGTAGGACATGTGTGTGGAGAGTTAGAATATTACAAAGATGTGAAGTGCTGTATATACAAGTGTAATACATTCTTGGTGAATATTAATAGAAGGACGCCATTTATCTCCATGTCTCTGATTGTTCATGGTTAAATGTGAGTTGAGCTAGCATAAGCTCTGATTCTATGTTTGAACCTGAAAATGAGAATGTGTGGGTTGGAAAGAGACACTGAGTTCAAATGCTGACTGTTGAAGCTGCAAGGCCTCCACCAACAAAGTGCCACAGACTGTAGACAGCATTAGCATTGTTTTAATAGTGTAAATAAGAAATTAGTTGAAGCTTTTAATTCTCTCAAGATAACAAAGATAACTTAGAGTAAGATTTCCATTATATGATTGCTTAGAGATTCTCTCATTTCTCTCATGCTTTTGAATATGCCTGCTTTTATGAATTTGATTTGTTTTGACATGAATGTTGGAATGGACATATTTAGTTGAGAACTATGGGTTCACACCATTGTGGAACTACAGCCTATACTTATAGTAGCTGACTTTGAACTCAATTCATTCTATGTCTTGGATGGATTTGATGTGTGATTTCTCTATGTGGATTGTATAGTTATTTTCTGGCTCTATAGCAGAGTTGATCTATCAAACCAAGTCCATTCCCATACTTGCATGTGCCATAATGGAGTAGGAAGCCTCCTGGAAAGACAACCTCAAAGTGTACTTGGGCCATATTTTGTTTTGTTTCCAAGATACATAATTTAGAATAGTTCTATACCATGACATTAGGAATCACCTTTCTTACTAGTGTCTTGCACTCTCATGATTATGAATCCTGGATTGACAATTAATGAGTGCATTATACTAAACATATCAACAACACAACATTTTGGTGTCAAGCTTCCTGAGTTTCTAAACAAACCTGTAGGGAAGCATTTTAGCTTAGATTGTTTGCATAAATTTTTAATTCTTTTAAAGGATTCTTGAGGGAGAAGGATAAAACGTTTAAGACATGAGTGAAGAGCCATGTAGCCACTAGAGTGGGGTTCTCCGCTGTGCTGCCTTCCTACTCCTTCTAGATAGAATTAGGATTTCAATTCCGCAAAAGAATCAAATTTCCATTTTATGCATAGATATGAAGATAATAAGGGTAGATTTGTAAACTCTAAACATTCAAAAACACCCCCCCCACTAATCCAAATGAAACTGGTACAGGAAAAATTCCACCAAGAGAAATTCAAGAGCTGAAGAGGTTCTAGAAGAGAACTCTAAAACTAAAGAATCACTACTTGGTAGTATGTAATGTGAGTTCCATAAACATTTAGGAGACAAAATCCAATTTCCAGTCCATCCATCAAGAGAAATTACAGTTAAAGGAAACGTAGACATAGAGACTAAGACTTTTGGGTTTCCAAATCTTGGATATTTCTAGAAACATCACCATGAAGAATATCCCACTATCATCGGTACCCACTTTCAGAGGTATACAACCAAAGATCCTGCATTTATTTTATTCAAGTTTATTATATTATAGAAGCTGTAACCATTCTATTAAATGCCCAAAAAACTTGAAGGCTTCCTTTCCTTCTAAACAATAAAAGATCACTTAAGATGGTTCCTGTTCATGAGTTTAGGAGAAAATACAATCCTCTCTTGGGATCACATAAACGACACATTTTTACGGAAACCACCAGACTATTGTAAGGATAATGCTAAAAGCGACATTTTTAAAATGCAAATAGAATATGAAAGCCCTCAAGACTACCTAGAAAGATTCCATAATAACCATCGAAGTCAAAACTATTCACCATTGCACCTGTACCAGGTAAGAACTGGCTCTGAGTACCAGAGATGACTGCATAGGTGAGTTTTAAACTTGTTGGTTCAGATGTACACCAAAACCTAAACTACGTGACATCATAGGAGATACTAAAGAGGACAGCAACAGGCAAAGACCAAGAGATCCTTTAGAAGGTAAATACAAAAACAAAGCCTGACGTCACTTAACCGAAGAATCCATTGGATAACCTAAAACAAGTATCTGAGCACAATCAATAACCATTAGATACTCTGAAACCCAAAAAAGAAATAAAGAAGAAGAGGCTTCTAGCAATATTTTGTCAGATGCTCTAAAGTAGCCATGGAGAAAGAATGCTCACAAATGTCAGTAGAAATTTGTGGTTTGTGCACTAGAACACCTCATCCAGTGTCCAATTTTGCTGAGCTGTATGCTGTATGGGAGGGAGGAGTCTCACAAGAACAACCATACCCCTTCCAGAAGACCTTGGAGAGCCTAAAACCCCACACATTTTATGAATCCATGCACAATATCAACAACAACAAAGGGGTCCTTCCCTGCTGACTTATCCATAATGGACACCTCAATAAACTCAACCTTGGCAACAAGGTTGGAGGGGAATCTATGTATGGAAATCCCTCTATTCTACATATCCACAATACCCTACAGCCTCTAATTACTTCAAATTAGATTCAACTCCACCAATAAATGCACCTTACTCCCACCTATACAACAACAAATTACAACCCCTTTGAACCCTAACCAACAACAACAACCACCTATAAATGCCAATTAACAACAAAACCAAGCTGCCCACAACCCCCCAAGACCAACAACAATCCCTAACCAACTAATCCCTAACCCCAATAATCAAACCACCCAATCTGGTACAAAATACATAAGTTCAAACCTTTCCCTCCTATGAAATTCAACTACTATCGGGGAAAGAACTAATCGTGATCCTGCAGTAATAATTCAGAAGAAAATGATAATCATTCCGAGGAAGGAAACATTCAAACCACCCCTATAAAAGAAGACCTCCTATCCACCACTTCTTAGTTTGTACGAGTACCTGAACAAGTTAATCTTCCACCCTCCCTCGAAAGACTATTAGTAAAGAACCCTGACCCACCCTTGCATAGAGATATAGAAGATGAATTACAAAATGTATGTATAAAATAATTTCAATAAGTAGCCATTAAGGATATCCCTATATATGCCAAAATCATAATGGATATTTTCATTAAGAAACCAAGAAGGAGAAGAAGGAACCTCCCCTTGTACAGGTGGTGGGACAATTATCATAATTTATATAAATGCTACAAGAGCATGACTCTGAAACCCAGAGGTCACTGCTTGAAATTAATGGCATTTCATCGTAACACACTCATTGATTTGGGTGCAACAATTAATGTAATTCCTTTTGACACTATGCAAAACTCCAAATCAACCAATTAAGACCAAATCAAACCATGATAGAGTTGGCAGATAAGTCAATACCATCACTTCAAGTAGAAGTTCTAGATGATGTAACAATTACCTTATCTTCTTGGGAATATCCTGTAGAATTTTTAGTCATCTATTTTAAATCATACTCCAAACCAGGACACACTGTGGTTCTTGGCCACCCTTGACTGGCCACAACAGATGCCTTTATCAACAAGTCGATCAAGAGATGACTATATCCAATGGCACACATAGCCAAAAAATTATCCTCTTCCCTCCTGCCCAACCACACAGGAAATAATTGTTTGGTTAGAAAACCCTATGGAGAGGAAGATTGCATCAGCCTTCATTAACACTTTGAACAAGTAAGAGGAATACAAGGAACAATAAGATGAACAAGTCTTAAGTTTATTTTGGTTGATAATAAATTGCACTGAATACCCAAGGTCCTGCTATGTGGTCTTGTCACATATTTTTTAGTTCCTAATTTCAACAAACTTGGCACCCTGGATACTCACCAATTATATACCCATCACTTCAACCCCCTTAGAGAGAAGGAAGAAGCTACTCATCCTTGTTGAGATTAGCTCAGAAACCTTTGTATATCAACTCTAGTTTGGAACCATAACAAAATTCACAAGTAATTGAAATGTTGCAAAGACAATTTGATGCCTTTGTATGGGATTATGAAGACATGAAAAGCATTCTAATTCCATTACATGCACAATAATTTATATCTGGCACTAATGACCAACTGCACTGCTTAGACAGCCTCAACTAAGGATGAATCCAACCCTTAAATATATTGTAAAAGAGGAATTGCAAAAACTCCTTCAGCCAATCTCATATACCCTATTTCAGAGAACAATGGCATCTCCACTTATCATAGTTCCCAAAAAAAAATGGTAAGTGGAGGATATGTGTAGACTTTGTAGAGTTGAAAGCCACCCATAGGGATTATATTCCCTTACCATTTATTGATCATGTGTTGGATACCTTGTCCGAAAGAAGTATTTTCATTCCTAGATGGGTTTAGTGGTTACAACCAGATACAAATATAATCAAAGACTGTGAGAAGACCACTTTCACCTTCCCTTAGGTCACATATGCTTATAGGGTGCTCACTTTCGGACTTTGCAATGCCCCACCATTTTTCAGTATTTTCCTAGGCCATTTTCCTCGACTTGAATTCAATGATTACTTGAAGCATACATGGATGACTTACATACCATGGACAAGACTTCCGTGAAGCATTGGCAAATTTAGAAAAAGTCTTGATTAGGTGTAAGGAAACTAATCTTTCCTTATTAATGAAAAATAAAAAATGATGCTCACTCAAGGTATTGTTTTGGGACATCACATATTTGGTTCCGGAATGAGAGTTGATCCTGTAAAGACGGTATTATCACATAAATCAAAATACCTTCCTCACAAAAGGAAGTTCATAGATTTTAGGACATTTGGGCTACTATAGAAGATTCATTCCAAATTTTACAATCCTAGCTACCCCTTTATTCAAATCATTATCTAAAGAAGCCTAATTTATGGGATGATGAATGCCAAATATCTTTTGAAATTCTAAACAAAAATTGTCAACTACCCATATATCAAGAGGACCAAATTGGTCCCTTCTTTTCATATCTGTGTCGATGCCTCAGACACAGCCTTTGGGGTATTTCTTGGACAAAGAGAAAATCAAATGCCCTATGCTATTTACTTTGTCAAAAAAAACCTTTCCCCAATAGAAGTTAATTACAAGGTCACAGAAAAAGAATTGCTAGCAGTAGTCCATGCTATCAATAAATTTAGACATTGGATTACAGGATTTCAAGCTTTTGTACACACTCCATCACAAGAAGCCATCAAATTTTTAATGAACAAAACTATAACAAATCCTAGAGTTACAAGATGGTTTCTATTATTACAAGAGTTTAATATGAACATTATTGATAGACCTGGTAAAGATAATATTGTGGTTGATTTCTTATCTAGAATGATTCATTTGGGAGATAATGTGCTAGTAGAAGATAAATTTCCTGATGAATTTTTTTTTTTTTTTGTTGTTTCTACATTCACTCATTGGTATTTAGATGTAGCTAACTATCTTGTGATAGGGAAGATGCCTCTGAAATTGTCTCCTAGAGAAAATAGAAAGTAATTCAACTAAATGAAAATTACATGTGGCACGATGATTGCCTCTACAAAACATGACTAGATTTGGTGATCAGGAGATGTGTAAGGAAGACAGAAATTAATGATATTCTACAAGCCTGCCATGATGGTCCTTGTGAGGACACTTCAGACAAGAGGACCGCTACAAAGTCTCCGTAACTGCTACTACCGCCTCATATTTTCCGAGATGCTAAAACCTATGTATCCACCTCAGATGAATGCCAACTAATGGGTAAGCCTACTGCACAAAATCTAATGCCCATTTCTCAAATGCCACTTCAAGCCCAAGTAGTTATTGAGCCTTCCGAGAAGTAAGTAATAGATTTTGTAGGGCCCATTAACCCTACATATAAAAATAAAAAGTATATACTTGTATGCATCGACTATGTGAATAAATGGGTCGAAGCAAAAGCTTTACCAACTACAAGTGAAATAATCGCTGGTAGACTTCTGCTTAATGACATCTTTGCTAGATTTGGTGTATCTCGAGAGATTGTGACTGATCATGGAACTCAATTCACCTCTCATCTAGTTAAATATATAGAACAATTAAATCAAAAACAGGAAATATACACCCTACCATCCACAGTAATGGACAAGTAGAATCTACCACCAACAAAGTTATTGATTCAATTTACCAAACAGTACAACTACACCACAAGGATTGTATTGACATATTATTAGAAGCCTTATGGGCTTTTAGAATCAATTCGAGGAATACAACACGACATACACCCTATGAGTTGGTGTATGGAAGCGTGCTTCCCATAGAATTCCGTATTAAAACCTCCAGACTCCAAAGCATAAGTTAGCATGAACTTGGATGAAGCCCATCAACAAAGACTCATGCTGTAATGTCCCCACTGGGACATCATCACAAAGGCAGAGGGTTGCGATGGCCGTAGCAGCCAGATGGAGGCTATAGCTTAGCATGTGGGTATTTGAGAGGGATTGTATCCGGACACACCATCATCATATTCCATACTATGAGCCATTCCAAGATGTGGTGTTGGTTTCTTTGTCTGCATCTCACTCCATCTATTGATTTTGAGTATTTTGAGCTATAAGCTCAATGGAATTCACCAAAGAGGTCATTTTGCACATTACTTGGAGGAACCTTCAATTTAATAGCTCATTGGAATCGTGAGGAGAAACACTACATGATGGATGGCTATAAGTGACTTTCAATGGCCGTGGAAGCCACAAGGAGAAAAATGAGATTTCTAAAGGTAAAGGTTAATTAATTAATTAAAGTGATTTAATTCAATTAATTAAATATTAATAAAATGAAAGTCACTTTGAGGACAAGGTGAGCCAAAAGTATAAAGGAGCAAGGCAATTCTTCTGATTCATTCATGTATGATCTTATTTGATATCTCTGCTTTTAGCTAGTGAGCCCATCCTTGGGGGTTTTGAGGGTTTTGATGGTTAACAAACCCTAGAGGACTTATCTCACAGAAAGATTCCACCCATATTGTCCCAACCTTTGGTCTAGAGATGAAATACTCTCCACACCATTCTAGTTCTAGGATCCACTCAGCTGCAGGAGGATTCTACACCAGTCACATGTGCAGAAAGAGAGAGGGCACATCACTGAGTGGATCCCAGAGGGGTGCACCATCTTGAGAGAGATCTGTAGGAAGATTGCTGTGGCGTTGGGGATTCTATCACTTGGTTTTTTTCATTGCAGGGCCTTGGACATCGATCTAGTGCTTCAGACAGTTTTATGGCTCGATTATTTCTTGAGTAGTGGGCTAATTGAAGAGAAGGAGGGCGCTTTTTAGATCCAGATCTAGTCCGCTTATAAGCTCAATCTCTGTAGATCTGACCCCGAGACTTCACCTAGCGACTCCAGCCCCGATCTATATTTATGGAGAGTTTCGTAGCATTTGGAAGCCTCCTCTGCCAGGATCTAATTATCTAGGTTTTAGCTCATCTAGTGGGGTGCACCATTTAGTGGGATTTCAGATCTACAGATATAGAGAGGGATCTTGGAGATCTTGCACCTGATTTGTTCTTACCATCAACTGATCTATCAATTGGCATACTTTATGTGATTGGACACTTTGGCGCCAGGGCTCAGAAAGCATATTGATGGTTTTAACCTCTATTGAGCATGGCATCTTTCACCGGAGAGTTTGGCATTCGACTATTTGGTATTGAGGCTTCATTTCTTTATTCACTTTCACATCTTTGTATTAGCGGAGCATTTTGGTAAAATTTTATTTATTGTTTATCTTCTTGGCCATCCGTTGAGCCTTCCGTGACAATCTTCATTGTAGCAGCTTCCTCTATTTTATGAATAAAGAAGAATTGAGATGTTTTGGCTTGCCTAATTTATTGCATATGGTTGAGGTATGTTCCATGGTTATCTCTTTCTGCTATTTGTTGCATACACAATTATAAACACATCTAAAAGTAGATCATCAAAGTGTTTATATGAAATAATCTCACTCAGAAAAAGTTTTAAAGACACTAAAATAATGATGATCCTTGTATAATGGCTTGGGATCATTACAAGCAGAATAAAGCTTAAATCATGCAAACCTGAGGGGTCTTTCATTTGGATAAATGGATAGTTGGAAAGAAATAGATAAGATAGCCTTTGAGATACCATGGTTGGAGATCATGTATTTTCAACCTAATGAGGAAACTATACAATAACCTTCCTATTAATATGCAAAATTTATATAGAAATCTGCATTGGAGCAAATGGGATATTTTATAGGGATCCAACGAAGTGTGAAAAGAAAAGAGCTAGGCCAGATGGTGGAAGAAACCCCAAGAGCATGCAACCTGCCATAGTTGCAAGGTCAGGGAACCAGATTCGAGGTGCAAGGATCAGAGTGCATTATCGAGGCACAAGTCAAAGCATTGATGATGTGGGTGTCCGGTGATGGACATAGAGGTTGATTTAGAACAGCTCTGGATGATGATAGTGACTCTTGCACGAGGCTAGTGATAGTGACTCTACCTCGAGGATAGTGATGATGAATCTGGCACAGAGGCTAGTGACAGTGACTCCACCTCAGGATAGTGTTGATGACTCTCAATTAAGGCTACCGATGTTTGCACGCTTGAGGATGAGATGATGACTCTTGTGTAGTGATAGTAGATGATGACAGATCGATAGCAATCAAGAAACCAAAGAGACACGCCACATACCATTGATGACCTTTACTACCAGAGTAGTGACACCAGTCAAGAGTCACATGTGTTATCACCTAGATATGATGAGATTCCTATGGCAGTCGCGTGACACATTTGTCACCCGTTCAGACATCCATGATAGCCATCGGCCAATAAGGAGATCAGCTAAGTAACGTGTATGATGGATGAGCCTAGTGAGAGGGATGCAAAGTATGGACAGGTAGACCCACATATACAGGAGGAGATACAAGATGTACAGACAATTGACCCTACACATACAAACCAACATGAGGGGATTGAGTCACAACTAATGGAGTCTCCAAAAACTAGGAGACTCCATTAGTTGAGAAGATTGCGAGGTCGGTAGGTTGATGGAGCACTTATTTTGCAGATCATTCCATTGACTAGGATGCACTTTTAGCAAAGAAGGATGAATTACAGCACGGTCCGATACATTCTATGGATCTAGCGATGATAAAGTAGCAAAGTTGAGTGAGGATATGGCTGCTCACACAGATACAATGATTCGTGGAGATAGGAAATTAGTGATGGATGCAGCAAGCAAGGAGGACCCAAAAACACGATAGATAGTGGACAGTTCAGCAGGCCATCTTATGCAGAGGGTGTTGTTGGGGATTATGGAGCTGGCACTAGAAGGACCGACGCTAGAAGTGAGGGGACTGAGATGGCACCTCAAGACATCTCATGGTCGTGGGTCACACCACTTAGCAACGCAATTTTGAGAGTTAGTGAGGCTATAGATCAGGGCAACCACTAGACATATTGATGACATGCATGCGATGATGGTAGATTACGGTTGGAGAGCATCAAAGCAAGTAATAGGTAGGCTCGGATGGAGGATTCTCCATGGATGATTTTCACACTCTCAAAAAGAGAGTGTCTATGATGAGGAATGAATACCAGCAGTTGTTGATAGACAAGGATTATCTACCGAGGGTTGGTGAGATGTATCATGAGGCTCGAGGGAGCAGAGCTGGAGATGGACCGATTCACTCAAGAGTTGGAGAAAGATCGATTCTTGAGAGGCGCATAGACCGCCCTTCAAGAATCGAGTCTAGGACATATGAGTCTCCTGAGGAGATCCATCAGATATCCACTTCATCTATCTTAGTGGACACTCGATGTATCAGTCAGTCACATTAACAAAGGATGTTGATAATCTAGTAGAGGAACACCAGTTGATGGGGGACACGACGAAATTTGGGAGTGTTTGATTTCCATATAGAGATTGATCCAACCTTACGCCCAGGATCTGTGATGCAAGATGAGTTTGTGGGAGATGATTGAGGATGCCAGAGAATACAATGATGAGTGATATCTCCCAAGACATGTCGAGATGTATGGTGGATTCAGAGGGGTGTAATAGGTTCGTAGGGAGGAGACACACTTAGGGCATGCAGGTGCCACTCCTTTGAAGAATCATATGATTATGAGACCTCACCTCACCATTTCAGCAGCTGGCCTAGGAGATGAGGGATGGAGGTTGGTTTACCAACAATTGGAGGAGTTGCTTCGGATTGTACCTGATGATAGGGGTTTAATGACTACAAAGCAGCAATTATCATGGATACCATTGGATTTGCTCTGGTCGAATCTTTTGGGATTGACCATAGCATGATGCCTTTCAGTCCTACACACGCAGATGTTTCTATTATCTTGTCTTGACACTTTTATCATAGATAGAAGCATGAGGGAGGATAGGCCATGGATGGGGGCAAGGAGAGTGAGTAGGCCGAGACTCATGATGACTGGAGTACTTTTATGGCATACAATAGGTCAAAGGTGGACCCCGAGTAGATGCATTAAATTGAGACTTGGTGCGTGATGGTGAGAATCATAGACCAGTTGATGACTGATTTGCTACATAGGGCTTATGATAGTGATTAGCCTCACACAAGAGCAATTAGAGGAGGAGAATTGCAGAGGATCAAACTTCCAAAGTTTTCCATGGGACCTGTGGAGTCCGCTTTGTTAGCACGATGTTCATGTTGACCTGTTGTTGCACTGCTAGAGAGCCACACACTCCATCTTGGTTTGGGTTGAGTGGGTCCGCAAGTACTTGTCCTATGGGCGACCTCTTCCGCTGCGGATCATCATGATGTATATTGGAGATGTTCTGATAGGTACTTCTTCTACGAGATACCTTTAAAGATACAGCTTCTGACAAGAGGGTCCCGTATCAAGGTGTGTTTCCACTGAGGATCCAAGAGAGGAGGATCTGTGATGTGGGGAAAATACCATGGTCGAGTAGTGCAAAGGTCAATATGGTGATATTCCGACAGAGGTTAGCATGGGACCCAGGATTGCAAGGTTGAGCATTTCATCAATACACAGAGAGAGTGGACCCTTGCTGGGGAAAGTTGTTCTAACTTTCCATTTAGCCTTAGTGTTGAGAGTATAACAACGCTTGAGGGTGTCTCATGGATGTCTTGCATCACCTCATTCAGACATCAAAATGTGCAGTTGATGGAGGTCAGGTGGATATCAGTAGATACTCAGGGAGGATGGAATCACCTGGATGAGGCCATGTGTCAAGTATAGGAGACTCACATAGTTGGTGTATTTAAGGATTATATGTCCCAGGGGCTAGTAGTTCATGAATTGATATGGGACCCAGGGTGCATGTGTGATTGTTCATCTTCGATGGGTTCTACTATACAACCCACATGTGGACATGGGATCCCATTTTATTTGAGTGGATTCGGCCATTACTGAGGACAAGCAATTTTCTAGTGTAGGAGGACCGTAGAATGTTCCCACTTTGGGACATCATCACAAAGGAGAAGTTTATGATGACCTTCAGAGTAGCCGTATGGATGTTATAGCGAGTACAAAAGTATTTGAGAGGCATTGTGGGTCCATCTGCATCTATCATCATATTCCATCATTATGAGCCATTCCGCATGCAAGCTGCTTTTGGTTTCATTGCATTCGACGATTTCCATGATTTTGAGTATTTTGAGCTATAAGTCAATGGAATTCATCAAAGAGGCCATTTTGGGCAATACTACTTGGAGGAACCTCCAAAGTGTAATAGCTTATTGGAATCTGGAGGAGAAACACTACAGGATGGAAGGCTAGAAGTGACTTTCTGCTGTCTAGGGAAGCCACAAGGAGAGAAATGAGCTTTCAAAGGGTAAAGGTTAATTATCAATTAAAGTGACGAAAGTGATTTAATTAATTAATTAAATATTAATAAAATGAAAGTCACTTTGGAGGGACAAGGTGAGCCAAAAAGTATAAAGGAAAGGAAAGGGCCTCTTCTCATCCATTCATGTATGATCTTATTTTGATATCTGGCTTTAGCTAGTGAGCCCATCTCTTGGGGGTTTTGAGGGTTTTGACATAACAAACCCTAGAGGACGATTCAGTGGTGAAATATTCCACCTATCTTGTCCCAACCTTGGTATCAGAGATGCAATACTCTCCCACACCATTCTAGTTCCAGATCCACTTAGTTGCAGGAGGATTCTACATCAGTTTCATGTGCAGATAGAGAGAGGGCGCATCAGTTGAGGGATTCCAGCAAGAGGGGTGCACCATCTTTGGAGAGAGATTCGTTGTAGGAGATTGGCAGGGCTGTTGAGGATTCTATCACTTGGGTTTTCATTGCAGGGCCTTGGACATCAGATCTAGTGCTTTCTGAGACAATTTTATGGCTCAGCTTATTTCTTGAGTAGTTGGGTGAATTGAAGAGAAGGAGGGCGTTTTTGAGATCTAGATCTAGTCCATTTGGAGGGGTTACACTTCAGATCTGACCCCGAGACTTCACATAGTGACTTGCAGTGCCCCGATCTATATTTCTGGAGATTTTTAGAGCATTTGGAGGCCTCCTTCAGCAGGACCGAATTATCTAGGGTTTTAGTCATCTAGTGGGGTGCACCATTTAGTGGGGGATTTCAGATCTACATAGATTGATGGGGATCTTGGAGATTCGGTCACCTGGGTTTTTCTTACCATCACCCGATCTATCAATTTGCATATTTCTTAGGGTGATTGGACACTTTTGGAAGCAGGGCCGAGTTATTGAGGGTTTCAGGCTTCTATTGGAGCGTGACATTCTTCAACTGGAGAGTTTGGCATTCAGATCTTCTTGTATTGAGCTTCATTTCTTATTCAGCCTTTGGAAGCATCTTTTGTATTAGCGGGAGCATTTTGTAGCAGCTCTTATCTATTGTCTATCTTCTTGGCCATCTGTTGAGCCTTCCAGATCGACATCTTCATTGTAGCAGGTTTCTCTATTTTATGAATAAAGAAGAATTGAGATGTTTTGGCTTGCCTATATTATTGAATATGGTTGAGGTATGTTCCATGGTTATCTTTTTCTGTTATTTTCTGCATACACACATATAAACACATCTAAAAATGTAGATCAACAAAGTGTTTGACGAAATACCTCACTCAGAAAAAGTTTTAAAAGACACCAAAATAGTGATGATCATTGCATAATGGCTTGGGATCATTACATGAAGCTTAATGAGTTGGATGGAATTAGGTAGGAAGCACTTCAAAGAACCACCCTCATTCAAGAGCAGAGAACAAAATGGCATGACAAGTATCTCAAAAAGAAAAAAATTTCAACAAGGGGATTGGGCCCTGTTGTATGACAACAGATTCAAGAACTTCAAAGGTAAATTAACTACTTGTTGGATGGGACCTTACGAAATTGACACTATCTACGATAATGGTTCAATCAGGATAAAGACAATTGATGAACAATAGACACCACTACTTGTGAATGGTCACCGATTGCGAATTTACAACAAACCCCTGTCAAAAGAGGAATTCCTGACTCGTATACTACAAAATTCAGATATGCAGGTGATCAGTAAGGAAGGAGACCCTCCTACTGATCCATATTGATTGATTGGTTTATTTGAAACTTTTGTACATAGGTGTGGATCGAGTTTTGTTAATAAGATGAAGGTAACAAGAGATTCTTACTTCCTTTTGTTTTACTTTCACAATTTTTTTTGTAAATAAATTTCTATAATTTATTTGATCCTTCACAAACTTGCTAAACATTAGTTTGTAGGAATCAACAATATTCTTCTCTGCTTCGGTACCAGGAATCCTGTTCTGGTCCGGTACTGGCAGTTCGGTACCAGAAGTCTGTCCTTCTACAGTACTATCAGGACACATTACCTAATTGACAAAGCATGCTATGCATATTTCAAAATCTTATGTCAATTAATCTGAAGTACGAAGCCATGCAACAACCACTTAAGATGGAACCAAGAAGCCGAATGCAGTATCAAATGATAGCCCTTGTGAAGCAATAATTTCTTTTGGTTCTGTTGACAATTAAAGGGAAGTATTTTAATTTCTTTTGGTTCTGTTGCTAGCTAAAAAGAAGTATTTTAATTTCTTTTGGTTCTGTTGCTAGCTAAAAAGAAGTATTTTAATTTCTTTTGGTTATGTTGCTAGCTAAAAAGAAGTATTTTAATTTCTTTTGGTTATGTTGCTTAAAAATAAATAAAAAAAGAAAGACACAATATTTACCTATGAATGCTCAAAGAACCATAATCCCCTTCAAAAACTAGATGTTTCCTTTATCCAGTATTTCAGCATGATTAAAGGGACACAAATATATTAGCCTACAAGTAACTATCTCACCCTAACCAGACTTCAATAATATTCATTGGATTATCTTACTAAAGAGTAACATATGAGTATATGAACACTCTCTACCATGGGCACACTAGGAAAAGTTTTATAGAAGAGGATGTACTAGTACCCTAAGGAAACTTTAGGTCATTCTCTTATGGACAAACTCAGACAAAATTATACATCTGGATCACTCTAAAGAAATAATGTGCATAAAAAGTTTATTTTTCCTTCAGACAAATCTTTAAAAGACATTCAAAGAAGAGCATATACCTTCCAACCCAATACCATCCCAACCTGTAAAAAGGTTTTCAGACAAGCCTCCCCTGTCACCATGAAAAACACTCTTTAATAAAAAACCAAAATAGGTGACTATGGACAAGAAGCCTCTGATGGAAAAAGGGTTTAAGAGACTAACCCACCAGGATACTGAATAGGTCTGCTGGCAGCGGGTACCGATCTGTGGTATGACTAGGCAAACCCATCAGGGTACTGAACATGCCTATTGGCAATGGGGCATTCTACCTGGGGAAGGGATCTCTCACTAATTATCACAACTACCCCACCAAAGTACTGAACAGGCTTGTTGATAGTGGGTTCTGGTTGAGAAATGTCTCATCTATACTTCTTTGATTGAAAAATTCACTTTTGTCATCTAAAAAGCACATGTCACTATTAGCATTTATGAGTGTTAGAATTAGGGTAGAAATGAAAAGCAATAGTATCTTTTTGATTTTAGTGATAAAAACAGCTAGATCTATCAATCAACAGAGTTAGAACACTTAGAATTTAGATCTAAGAGAGACAACAATAAACTTAGTGAGATCAGAAATATAAAACTCAGATATAATAAGAAATAACTATGTTGATGTAACAGTGAACAGATTTGAATAAGACCAATTTGTACAATAGATCTAAGCTCAAGATGATACAATAGAACAGTCTGGTCAATCCACAAAGATCTAGTAACTAGTTTGATCAATCCACAATAGATCAATTATGTAGGCAATTGTAAATTCAAAGTATAGGTTCAGATCTAAGTATTTGATACTTAAAGAAAACTAGATCAAAGCAGTACTGAAGAAAAATCATTTCATATCTGAAAGAGATGAGTAGGAAACTTACCTGGTACATCAACCTTACCTTTGAAGAAAACAATAACCATAGGAGATGTAGAACCCTTATGTATGCTCAGACAAAAGGTTCATTTCATGGATCTCACACCAATGAAATGAAGAATCTTTCTTGCCACCAAAAAAGGGCCACAGGGAGAAAAAAAATAGAAAACCCAACAGTGGTTTCAAGTGCCCAAACCCTCACTCAAAAAATCAAGCAATAAAACCCTTACCCCAAGTAACTTTAGAAGAGTTTAGGATGGTACATTAAAGTGACACTTCACAGCAGAAGATAATTAAGGTCACAAGCATTAGAGTTGGAATAGAAGACTGCAACTATCAAATACACACCAGCAGAGGAGAATCCAACCACAAGATAACAGAAGGAAGGGGGCCACACACTATAGAGAGAGGCCACAATACCCAACAACAAATGCTGTAATTCTAACACCTCTCACAACAGCAAAGAAAAGGAGGGATGCAGCTAGTACACCCACACAAAAAGGGGCTGCACTAATGGTATCCTTCACACAGCAGACTGGAAGGAGGCTGCTCCAATCAAACCCTCAGAAGAGCCACAGTCATATCTTTTAGACCCTGCAACAACAAGTAAAGGAGGTTGCACCCCATATAACCTTCACACAGTAAGTTGAGAGGAGGCCGCTCCAAGATAACCTCCAAGGAAGTCACATTCATACCCCACCGACCCTACAACAACAACAAGCAAAGGAGGCTGTAGCTAGAAGAAGCATCAACAGAAAACAAAGGGGCCGCAGCTAGAAGAAACACCAGCAGAGGAGGGTCGCACGTGGGAGACAACAGTAGAGGAGCTGCAGCTAGGAGAGATCCACACACTTAGTGAATAATAACAATGTATCTAAAGTGAGAGGGGTAGGGTAGTATTTATACTTTTAGGCTAGGGCAAGGGTTTAAAGTAAAAGTTTAAAATTAAAATAAATATAATTTAAAATAACATGTTTAAATTAAATTTAAACATGTTATAATTAACAATTTAAATTTAACTTTACTTTAACCCTTGAACAAAACCACAAAGCCCCAAACCAACACAAGCAAGGGTAAGAGAGGGTTAACAAAGTGGCAATACTCATTCCTTCATTCAACATGGTGAATCTGTTACTTTATCATCACTGCATATGGGACTTATCCCTCATGTGGTTATGTCCTTCTTCAAGGAAGGTCCTGTACCATCAAGATACTTGATAGAGGATCAAGTAGCCCCAGAACTTCTTTTGGGGTCTTATCCACCAAGGTCAAATACCAAGGATCAAC
>SNQJ01S0010031.1:101325-132527 GCA_010110895.2 Picea sitchensis | reverse complement strand
GGCTCAGGCCGGGTGTGATCCCCGGGTGATTTTGACGGCTTAGATGCCCCTGAGTCGCGGTTTCTCAAGCCACAGGTTAATCGCGTAGCCAACAGGTCCCGCACAAATTAACAAACAAACAAAAAAACAATAGTGACCATCAGTGTAACAACAATGGTGACCAATGGTGTAACAACAATGGTGAGAAACATTGTAGCAACAACAATGAGCAATAATGAAACAACAATGGTGACTAGCGATGTAACAACAATGGTGACTAGCGATGTAACAACAATGGTGACCAACATCCTGCACATGACAATCTCGGGTAGTGGCTCATGAAATATTTTAATGAGTGACCATAAAAGGATAATTTCTCTCGATCACACTAGAATAATTCACTAATATTACATGAATTACATGAGAACATAACTTAGACAAAACATATCATTATAATCAAGGATAGACTCGAAAATGGCTAGAATGATAGACAAAAATGACCAAAAAGGAAAAAGATGGGTATGGAAAAGATGGCATTTTAGGCACTTGTCATCTACCCCCAACTCAAAGTTGTTGCATTCGCTCATGAAACTAGTTGATCAATTTGAATCAGAGTCCTCATTAGAAGCACCATAGTGAAGGTTGTTAATACTGGAATCTTGGTGTCCATGACCACTTGTTGGGTAATATCCTCCATTCGACTTAATCTCCCACTAGTAGCTAGCCTCCATCCTCTCTTCCAAGTTGTAATTACAACAATATTTAGGTGAAGGAAGCTAGATCATAGGATAGTGGAATCTCAATCCAACACATTGATTCCCATACTTCTTCATACATTGAATGTACCTCCTTACACACTGTAATTCCACCTCGATATTGAGGTAATTGAAAGCATCCCTCCTCCTCATATCTTGTGTGGATTTATCCCACCTCTGACTGCACCCTTCCATAGTAGCTTCTTTCTGAAACCCTATACGTTCCATGCAGTGGGAGATGGATTCTTATAAGGTGATGGACATGAAGTCATCATGAGTAGTAGATTTAACCCATGCATAATGTGAATGGAGAACAATCTGGGAACTATGAAATTCACCTCTCACCTAGAGGTTGCGATCATGATTCTTTTGAGAAAAAAACATAGCAATTTTCCATTGGACCTGGTAACTCAAGAACGATGTAAAAGATCACAGTTATATGTCCCCTACAAATTGGTTTGGGTTCCACTCCAGATCATGATCTAGAAAAATATTTTGTTGATACAGTACACATAACAAGTCCTTCCTTTCATTTATGCTTTCATGATATACTTCCAAAAATATTTCTGCAGATTTCACTTTGTGAGGCTTTCCTACAACTATCACCTTCAATTGAAATAGTGGATTTATTTCAAATAAGAAAACATAGTATACATGGGAGGGTACCTTGCAAATTATAATAGACTCAACAAGAGAGCCCATCTATTCCTTTTCTTATTTTAGGAGTTTTACTTGGGCTTGTAATTTGGAGGCCTTTTTTGCTTCCTTTTTCCATTGGTCCCACTTGGGCTGATGGGTCATTGGGTGTTCATTCCATCGTTTCCTAAGGTTGTATATGGCATGCTAACATTCCTATAAAGGTACTATTTCCCTCTCATAGGCCTCAACTCCATTTCTCTATTTGGAAATTTGAGCTCTCAACCAAAAATCATTCTCAAAAGTTGTTTGGGCTGCAATACTTTGGACACTAGGCTTGACATCATCTATCTGAGTGGAACCATCAATTCATGTGGCCTCTGTGTCATGTTCAAACTCTATCCATACTACCACCATATTCATAGCAATATTGATTTCATATTTTTTATTCCCCTTGTCCTCAGTAAGGGTTCTCTTTGTTTGAATTTCAACATCAATGCAATTTAATTTTGGGGTAATAGTGGACACTGTGGACTTGTCTATTTCAATATTTTCTGGCCCATGGAATAAATAAACCGATGATACCTTGTGAGGAGATTCAAGAGTAGTTGCAAGATCCTCCTCCACCGTCTTCTCCTTATGCTTGTTAGAAGGTAGTTGAGTATTATCCTTAGCCATCTGGGAAAAATACTTATCCATTTGGGAAAGGCAGTTTAACCCTTCCCATGCTTGACAATCTGTAACTTAGATTTTAGTATCCTAACTTTGTTCCTTAAATTTTGGTTGATATTCCTAAATTATATACTTTTTTCTGACAATTGTAGCATACAAGGGTCTTATATAGGTGTTACCTGAGGCTGATTTCCTTTGTTTGTGTTTTTTCGGTTTTCTTGAAATTTCCTTTTTGGTAGGTATGACCATGTCCATGTCAATGGAAGATGCATCCCTTGTTGTTTATTGTATAACAATAGGCTCTAACTTTTCTCCTACTGTTTCTTGTGTAACAACGGGTTCAACTTCTTCTCCTGCTAGTTCTTGTGTAAGAACAAGTTCAATTTATTCTCCTATTGGTTCTTGTGTAACAACAGGTTTAGTTTCTTCCTGGGATGCCACTTTTTTCCTTGTGGAGGAACATGATCTTCTTTTCTTTGGGATTTCTATATAAGGAATCCCCCTGGATTTTATTTTTCTCTTATATTGAGTTTTCCTTTTCGGGGAGGAACTCCTAATAATTTCCAAGTTGATGTCATGTGAGAGTGGTGGTGTGGCTTCCTAGTGTTGCTCTGTTTCTCCCGAGGGTTTTCTTGTGACCTAACCTTCTCATATTGTAGCTTCATATTCCATTCTATGTTTTGGCATAGCTTTGGCGAGGTGTCCTATGAAATTTTCCCATGTACACCCTTCTTGTTCTAAATCATGATCTACTATGATTTTAACTATCCCATGGTGAGAAACATAGGCCATGGGTCTTTTAACATCTATGAAAATATGTGCCATATGTTGCAATGTTCTCCAGAGGAAGAAGGGAATGCTTATTAGCCTTTGGTGATGAATATGGTTCAAACGTTTGAGGTGGTACAAAAATATAATGTCATGACGATCCTCAGAAGTGATATACTTATGTACATAATAGGAAATATCTGACCATGGTGGGGACATAGAACTTCTATCAACCCCTCTCCTTTTCTTTAGCAACATCTCATTTTCTTGTAAAAAGTCCTCCTTGACATTAGGAAGCGATGTTTTTCGAGGAAACCATTTTTCTCCTATATGGGGAAACCCTATGATTGTGGAAAATAAGTATTCATCCACTGTAATTTGGATCCCCCTTACCTCCGTCTTTGTGTCCTATAGGTTATGTGTGAATTCTAATGCAATCAGTTCATCAAATCCCTTAAATTTTCAAAATACACCAGCCAACCTACAGCCTGGAAAATTCATCGCGCTTCTTCATGTCTCCAACAATACCACCTTTGTGGTATCATGGAAAATAGTCGAGCCCTCAATGGTTGCAGAGGAAGGTGCACAACACTTCAAATGGTAAGGGAGTAACAACAACATAACTTAGCAAATTTGGAATGAGGGATAGTGGGATGACAAAGGTAGTTAAGGGAGGAAGTGGAATTAATTCTATATATTGTCATGAATTTAAAGTGAAAAAATGAGAAATATTACAACGACATGAAATGATGGATTTACCCCAAACTGAATTGATTACTGATCATGGAAAATGAATGACGAGAGTGGCGAGTGGATAGGTAAAGTACACCGCAAATCATGTCAATGAGTGGAAAATACATTGTGTGTATGATCCAGGAGGATTTGGGAATGCTCACAATGGTCTAAAATGGTTTAGTAATGCTCAAAACTTGATCGTCCAAAATTCTCTTGAAAATGACAACAATGCGTAGAGCTCATTTTAAGCTTTCCAATGGCACAAATGACAAGTCAAATGGAGTTCATATGCAGAAGTTATGAGTAGTCAAATTTTAGGTCAAACTGGTCAAAGTCAAAATCAAAGGGGTAAAAGGGTGACACGTGTCACCACTACAAGGGCGACACATGGCATAATCGTACAAGTGACGTGGCCACACCCCAAGGTGCCACATGGGTTCACCGTATAGTGAATGGATAGATGAATTTGCAACTGACTGGCATAGGTGATTTTAGGGGCGAAATTTCGCAAATGGACTAATTTTCCATGGTTTTTACCAAAAAAAGATTCGCCAATATCCATTTTTTTCTAAAAATGATTCACCCAAATTCCATACGATAAAATTATTTTACCTTAAAAATCCCCAAAATTTTATAGAAACTATATAAAATCCTTATAAATTTGAATATCTTTACAAAACTATCGCCAAACATTTTACATTTTGCATATTAAGGACTAGTAATATTAGCCCAGGTTTCTACAATTTAATATAAATTTGCATCCTTAAAATTATCCATGTTGACTGGGTAAGTTATAGTCCAGTTGGACCAGTTGTTGATTGACACATGGCTAGGTTCATCCAATGAGAGCCTTCCATGTAGTAGCCCCTATTGGCCTATATTGGTATGGTTATGTAAAATTATGGAGTCGACGGGGGTCGAACACGTGACCTCCATAACCTCCCAAATATTTACACCAAGCTCTATCACCAACATGCCATGCATTTGTTACTTAACATCATATGGTTGCAAAACTATTTAAATTTGTATTAAAGTTTGATTGGGTGAAAAAAGGGTCAAGGGCCTAAGCCCTCGACCCTATCCCATGGTTCATTGGATTCCATATAACCAACACTTATTAACGCGCAAGGGTTGCAACAAATATGTTATTTTTTACATATGGTTTTAACTATATGAAAAATTGTTCAAAAAAAAGCATGGGAATATATGGTAGTTGGTGGGGATTGAACCACTGACTTACTATGCATTAACCCCATGACTTAACCAACAAGCTATACATACGATTTGTTAAAACAAATCATCTTCCTTATAGTTAAAGAATGCTACAAAATTTAGGCATTGGTTAGGGACCCATGCCCTATTTAATGAGCGTGCAGACTGTGGTTAGAGACATTAATGCATATTTTTGGTCTCGTAATTTGTGCTCGAGGGTAACTAAGTTACGATGCTACATCGTAAAGCATTCCAAATGATACCTTCACGAAATTTCAAGAATTTTATACTCATTTGGAATGATTTTTTTGCCAGGAATCCAATGGTGCACTCCATTTTTGCATTTGAGCAACATGTAAAAAGGTTATTGTAAAACACAAACATTTGAGCATTAATAAAAGAAGGTCTCTATTGGAAGCGGACCCAAAGAGGTAGCCCAAATTGGGTGAACTCCACTTTTTCCAACGTGTGTGTGTTATTTCATTATTGTTGTTCATTTCAAGATTAATTATTTTGCAAGTTATTTTATCATTAAAGTGGATTTGGTTAGATAATTTCTTCAGATGTAATTTGCATACAGTCAAGCCATCATTTTATTTTGAAGATCAAGTATATATTTTTACGTATTAAAAGATTAATAAGCATCTAAGGATTTTTTGGATCAGTGTGAGAGAAATGTACCTCCATTTACTTACCCATATGCATACGTGACATCTCAATCCAAGTGGACAACTATAGAAACATACGACGGATGTACACTTCGATGGTAGAGTCATGATGACAAGCTAGTGTTGCAATAATAACATGATGTCACAGCCACACACACAAGGTTATAGTGCTTGTTGCAGCATAGTGTGTTGTTGTAGCATGGTGTGCTAGGCTCTGGTGTTGCAATAGACTCTTGCAGGGTTTTGGTGTTACAACTAACTCTCGTAGAAGCTCAATGTTGTGGTAGACTCTCATAGGGTTCCAGTTTTGTAATAGACTCTAAAAAAATATCGATTTTGCAACATAATCTTGTAGGGTCCTGGTGTTGCAATAGACTTTCGAGGTAGCATCATGCCAGTGAAATCTCAAAATTTGCATTTTATAAAAGATTAAGGATTCATTTTTTTCAAACAAGTACCATCCACCAACAAGTTGGTTTTCAAATGATACTCATCCAACTACACCATAGGGTATTCATAGTAGGATTTATTATTATTATTATTATTGAAGTTCATAATTATTTTTTTGGATTGGCAAGTGGAGATCCCCCTGCTTGAATAATCTCTAAATCATTGTTGCACCAACTTGTATTAATATTCCTTATAAAGGCCTATTCATATAACGGCGTTTTGTATAATCGTATTTAGTTCCCATTCACCATTAACAGGGTTTTTTCAACATCAATGGTACGGATTTTGATGGGCCCATTACTATATACATGGTCGATCGCGTAGGGTCCTAGCCACATGGTATGAAAAATTCCTTTGAATTCCTTAAATATGTATTCAAAAAACAATTCCAAATATCCAACTTGAAATTGCTTCTTTTTAATGAATTTGTCATCTCACTTGTCCCTTTGTTGTTGGATGACAAAAGTGTGGTGCAGGGCAGCCTGATGGATTTCATCTAACTCATTGAACTTTTGGAGACATTGTTGTTGTTCTCCTGATAAATCCATTCCCAATTGGAGTTTCATCGATAATGTTTTTATGTCTTTATTGATATATAGGGTAACTTGTTTTCCATATACAAGCTCAAAAGGCGTAAAACCTGTGTTGTTTCACCACACTATTTGATAGGACCATAAGGATTTTGGAAGCATGTCTTCCTAGTATCTGAGGTGGAGTTGGAAGGTCTTGGTCAGAATGGATTCAAGGATCATATTTGTCCTATCCACTTGTTCATTTGATTGAGGATGATAAGGCATGGTTACTATGTGCTTGATTTTCTATTTCTTTGTGATGGTTTTGATATGATGAGAAGTGAGTTGGGCTCCTTTGTGTGTAAAAATCTCCCTTGGTAGAGAAAATATGCCACTGCCTTTTCTGTAGCTTGTAAAAGTGACCTTCCTTCGACCCATTTGGTGACTTAATTTGTATAGAAATGGATGTAGGAGTTCTGTCAATATGGAGGGTTTATTGGTACCACAAAACCGAGGGGACATTTTTCAAATGGTTCCACCACAAGTTGTGTTTGCAACGACATTTCATCGGATTGAATTGGGCATCCCATTCTTTGACCAATGTCGCATCTCTTCACATATTCTTGGGCATCATGGAACATAGTAGGCTAGTAGTACCCAATGTGGAGCATTTGATATATGGTCCTCTTGTCAACAAAGTTTCCACTACACGGTCCATCATGACAAGCTTTTAGGATGTTATATATTTTGTCTTCTTGGACACAACGTTGAATGATGAGGTTTGGCCCCGTGTAGAAGATATATCCCACAATATAGGAATACCTGCCACTTTTCCTAATGATCCTTTTTCATTCTTTAGGTGATATATGTGGGGGAAGTTTCTCTATAGTCAAATAATAAGAAATATATGAAAACCATGGTGTGTTAGTAGATACTACAAAACTATGTTCATCAGGGAAGGTATCCTCAACTAGAGGTGCATTCCTAACTGTGGCAAGTCGGGAAAGGAAGTTAGAAACAACATTATCTTTCCATATATACTTCTATGCATTTATGAATTAGATCATAGAATACACCAGGTACTACTTTATTGAAAGTCGTTGGAGTATTAAAAATCCAAAATGGAAACACCCTATATGCGAATGTGCCCCATGGGAAACTGAAAGTGGTGTTTTCTAGGTCCTCAGGAGAAATATGAACTTGGTTGTAGCCACTAAACCCATCAAGGAAGGAAAAATATTTATTTCCTACTAATGTGTCCAATACTTGGTCGATAAAGGGTAAAGGAAAGTGGTGTTTATGAGTGGCTTTGTTTAACTCCCTATAATCAACGTAGATTCTCCATTTACCATTCTTCTTAGGGACAATAACTAGAGGAGAGATCCACTGGATATCGAATACGGGGTAGATAAAATTTACAGAGAGAAATTTCTACAATTCTTCTTTAACTATCTCCTTTAATGTTGGGTTCATTCTTCAATGAGATTGGAGAATGGGTCTACATTCCTCTTTTATGTATATGTGGTGTGTACACAAATCCAATTGAATCCCCTTCATATCTATGTATTCCCAGGAAAAATAATTTCTATTTTTTCTTAGGACCTTGATTCACTGTTTCTTTTGTGGTTAATGAAGTCCACGATTCATGTTCATAAACTTCTCTGGAATATTTTCCATGGTTTCAGTGAGGGAATTAAGATTTTCAACAATGGGTGTTTCATGTAGCATTGGTGGTGCATCAATTGCAGAGAGGTTTTCCTGAGGATGAGGACTTAGGATCTGATTAAGGCTATGTTGGGAATATGGTGAGGTTGAGGCTATAAAGTCACCAATTTATTCATCCTCAACTTTTTCTCTAATGGCAAGGTACAAGTCTATTGTAATCACTTGTTGTGAAACTTCTTCATTATCACCTTCTTTTCCATATACACAAACGGGTGTTTGTGGCTTTATGCTCAACTTGGATGAGGGGTACAAAGTAATTTTCTTAGCTGAGTTTCCATGATAAATTGTGATAATCCTAGATATGCAACCAATATAGGCATAGACGGTTGCCAACCATGGTCGTCCCTAACTCAATGGGTAACCACCTAAGGAAGAATTGGGTTGTAAGACCATAAAATTAAAAAGGTACTCCCAAGAATATATAGATATTACAACATCCTCTAGGATACCTTATGGTTTCATGGTGGATTGATCTACAAGTTGTAGCACTGTAGGGGTTTTTCTAAGGTGTTTTAGCCCCAAAGCTTCCATGGTTTCACAAGTCATGACATCAATGGAAGCTCCCAAGTTAATTAACATATTATGAATAACAATCTTGTTAATTTGGACATTGACTATGGGACTACCAGGGTCCGCATATTTAGTTGTAGAAACTCCTTCAAGTAGTATTAAGTCTTTTAGTTTTCCTATTACATGCACATTTGGGGGGTATTTCCTCTTTCTGCCCGATTTTCATAGGAATAATTCCTTGACAAATCTTGAGTATATTGAAACGTCTTTGATAGATTGAAAAAGAGGTATTCAGACACATACATTTTTTAGTTCTCCCAAAAAATCAAATTTTGGTCAGGTGACACGGTTTCTTATGTTTAATCTTTCTAGAAAACACAGATTCTGCATCTCATTCATGTTTTGGTCTGGATTCAAAGGAGACACATGGGATTGTTCATCCAATGGTTTTTCATTTCGATCCTCTTCCTCACAATATTATATAGTTACCGGTGACACTCACTTATTCAAGGTTTTCTTGAATATTATTTGTATGTCGTGACATTCCAAGGATGAAATAGAGTAAGTGGGGGAAGTCAGAAACCTAGAGACATATGTTGGTTGTGTAGGTCTATTATTGGGGTTAGGGATAGGTTGTGCATGGATTTGAGGTCGAGGAGGGGAAGCGTTACACTATTGGGGTTGTGGCGAAGGTAGGGGATGCATAGATTGTTGTGTTAATAATTTTTGAGCCCCCCCCAAAGGGTGGGTTCCTCCATCCCTATTTCCAAGGATGATTTTAGGATTATGGAGGAATCAATTGTGGATTAGGTGGATTAGGTGGGTACCATTTTTGAGGAGGATATTTCATTGAAGAGTTAGTCCAATAAGAGTTATAATACTGAGATTGGTTAGGAGTCATACCTTGAGGTTGAGGTTGACATGACCATTTTTTTGTGATGAGGTATAATTGGACAACCTCTCTATTGGCATCCTAATAACCTTATTTTAGACTAGGTAGGGAGGGGTAGCTACTAGTGGCATGTTCTTGTTTGCAAATTACACAAGTTTCAATTCGGTCTAGTGGACACTCCTTTAGTGGATGATTTCTTCTGCATATCAAGTAAAAGATAGCTAAGGATAATTATGCCTCCTACTGCTTCTTCTTTAATTGCAATGTGTCTAGTTGAGAGATTAGTGAACTGAGTATATCGGTCTCAAAGTCTTCCATCAAATTATTGAGTTTATCTAGGGTGACTCCCTCGCTATATTTCTTGTTGATCCTAGTCAACACATCCCTTGGCCCTTTCCTGTCTGTGAAGTCCCTCTAGAATATCTTTGTCATAATTCACAAATGACTTCATAGGGATGTTGGTATATATCACCTCTTCTCATCAAATTGAGGATTTCAATACAATCATCCCTAACTCCTCACAACAATAAGATCCACAAGGTTCCTCCATCCAACTAGCCATGTCCTTATCTATGCAGGTTATATCTGAAGCATTCTACATAATCTTCCAAGCTCTCATCCTCTTTATGTGGCATCCTGAATATTTCCCCTTTTCTCTCTTTGTCCTTGTAGTAGTCCCAATGATTTTTGAGGAAGGATTTTTTCATTTCTACCCATGTACTAATTTTGTCCTTGTCGATCCCCATAAATCATCACAGTGCAACATTTTTCAAGGTGGCAGGAAAGAGCTTCAGTTTATGATCGTCAGAGACGTAGTTTTAGCTTCTACAAAGGATATCAAATTAGAAAATAAATGTATCTGGGTCCTCTGCAGTTTATCCATTAAAATTTGACAAGGTAGAGTGTGGAATATTATTCATTTGACTCACTCCTATATTTATGATTGGAAAATTAAAGGTAATAGTCTCCTCTTTTACTTCACGATTGAATTCTTCTGCCATCCTTGTTAAAAACTATAGGAAATTATCTTCTTCTTGTTCTGGAAGTTCGGTGGTAGAAGTGGGATTGATTGGTTCTTGAATAATTGGTACATCGAAGTTGTGTCCTGGCTATTCGTTTGTTGTAAAATTTGCACTTCCTCTAGGGAACAATATCTCTTCCTGGACTAAAGATGTGGCCTCCGTAGAATGGAATGGATGTGTCAATTCTATTGTGGAAGCTTCTGGTCTTCTCTTGGCTAGAGATATGGATGTAAGTGTCTGGTAATTAGGTTGGATGGATCCGTCTCCTTGGATTGGTTTTCCTATAATGTTAGTTCCTTGGGTTTTTTTTAATAGAACTGCTAAATCTTCCTTTAGGGTCCCTATCTATGCTCATGAATTAAAACATCCTATCTTACACACACTTTCAAAACAAAAAAAATCCAAACCAATATATAAGAAACAATGTTGTACTTTTGACAGTTCCTCGACAACAATGCCAAAATGACGATATTTTTAATTACCTTCCTAAATTATTGGAAATATAGTTAGAGAGATTGTGCATTTAATTGTCAACCCAAGGTTCATAGGATACTTGTTAACTATCATGTATTGTATGTACCAGAGAAAATTGTTCAAACAATAGTTTGGAATTTTGTTGTCGTTATAGGAACGAGAATGGTGATTACAAAGAAGGAGTCTTGGGATACCTTTTAACAAGGTCACCAAAACTAAGTTTAACCAACTAATGCTAAAATGAAAAACTTATAGGAAATCAATCTATTTGTGAAAGGAAATATCCCAATTCAACTGGAAAGGAAATAATCTCACTCGTGGAATATTTGACTGGAAGTAAATGGAAATCCTATCAAATGAACTTGCTTTCAAAAGGAAATAAGTATTCTACTGATAACATGAAATGAATACACTCTTTTAATTCTTCTTGCAGGAAATGAAATAATTTGGTTGCTTCTCATAAGGAAATGACTTTAGAAAGAAACCAATCTTGAAAGGAAAGGAAAATATATATAAGGTGACCACGCCAATCTATACTTATCAGACTCTCAAATTGTAATTAGGTGAGTTCTAGACTCAAGATAAAGCATGACAAAAAAAAAACGTTTAGAGTCGTGTCCTAAACTTTTGCAATCCTGATTCAATCAACACAACTTATACTTGAGAATTCGTATATATTTAATCATGCTTAATTGAATCATAAAAAGGAGGTAATATATTATGTATGGAAGTGAATGAATGTATTGTTGTGACAAAATTCTCAATTTCCTAAAATTGCACCAGTGAGTGAATGTTTCTAATTTGCACACAAAATAAAAGAAAAAATATTAATCATAAAACAACTAAATCCTACTAAGATACATTAGTACTTGGATAAGGATGCCCCCCTACCTCCTTAGACGAGGTACTGGGAAGAACAAATAATGGTTTCTCTAAATTAAATCTTCATTCCCATGAAATAAATGCAAAGAGCCCAAACAAAGTTTTTATTAAATAGTAATTGGCTTACAATGTATTAGGATCACCACATGAAATATATTGTATAACATCATTGTGCCTCCCGAGTTGAGTAGGATACTTATACAATTTTACAAATGTCTATCCTTAGCAAAATATTTCGAGGACAACCATAATAATGTATGATTCTCATGTTGTTACAACTTATTAACTCGAATGGGCATTCACTCCCAATAGTTGTCTTAAAATGTGATGCAATTAAAATTCATTACAAGGCATCTGTGTCAACTATTGAAATTGGTGATAAGGGTGACAAAACTACTGCATCCAAGGCACTTTGGTTGTTGCAACCATGCAAATCGTGTATAGAAGATACATTTGTTTCCTTTGACTATGTAGAAGCACAAGGGACCATATTTGTGTGTTTTTCCTTTACCAAGCAATGATGCCATGCCTTCCGAGCAACAACATCAGTACTAGCATAACAACGTTGGTGAGAAACATGGGTATAAAAACAACAGTACCAATGGTGTAACAACAATGGTGACTAGTGGCGTAAAAACAATAGTGACCAGTAGTGTAACAACAATGGTGACCAGAAGTGTAAGAACAACGATGACCAACAATGTAACAAAAACGATGAGAAACAATGTAACAACAATGGTGACAAGCAATGTAACAACAACAGTGACCAAAATGCCAACCTGGGGTAGTGGCTCATTGTTATAGTCCAAAAATGCCACATCTATGCATCCAAGACATTGTCCTATCCATTTGCATCCTTTGCCAATCATATTGTTGATGTTTCATTCAAAAAAAAACAAAATGGCCTATCCATATGCGTGTTTCATGCTAGTTAGCTCGCGTTTACTCTCAAAAAATGAAAAAAATACAAAATTGCACATATTTGGCAGAGTTTACGGGCTATGAAGGATTTCCTAACTATTTTACCCCCTGTATCCCTTCCCTAAACCGAATAACCATATTTTTCTCATATAAAAATGGGTCTAGGGGAGTCATTTAGACATATGAACAAGGAGACAAGAAAACTCTACCAAAATATTTTCTCTCTCATTGCCCAAGTTTTGCATCTTGCTCTAAGTTGTATCCTCAACTTTCCCTTCCATTCATTCTCCCTATGCAACCCTTCCTTATTCCCATGTTGGTATGTTGGTTGTGATAATTCTATGTGGGATTGGTGCACTTGGAGTTACGACAGAGGATCCTAGACTTGATTCGTGGAGCGGTGTCCGCAAACAAAGGTTGTAACCTTTCATCTTGTTAATGAATAAAAGAGATTATCTTTGTCCCAAAACATTTTTTGTACATGTTCTTATCTATTTGATCATTTACATATATATTTAGGATTTTAAGTGATTAATAGAGATGATATATGATGTTATGTTTTGTTCTTGGTCAGTGACAGGTCAACTTTGGGAGAATATCTGTTATCTAAGAGGCAACAAAAAGTGGAATAGTTCACATCAATCGAAAGGATTCAAGGTTCTCTTCTTAACCTTATGTTCCCTCTCTCTTATCACTTAGTCTAGATTGTTTTGGGGTTACTCCATGAAAGATGAAGAATGACAAGAGTTCATTTTTGACTCCATAGCCCAATGGAGAAGGCAACTTGTCTTGAGATTCTGGTGTTCTCAGCAACCCACAAGGGGTCAATGTCCCATAGTTGGAGCTAGTTGTTGACCAAAATTTGGTCATCTATATTTTCCTGCTCTTGGATTCATAAAATCCTTGATATCAAAAGAAGACATTTATTTTGAACTTTTATAATTTAACTGCATAGCCCTCAGTCTCATCTTCGCAACACATTTCACAGAATCAAAATCCAATTATGTATGCCTAAGTTATTCAAGATTTTTTCCAAAGGTCCGACGAAGAGATTATGAATAATTTTTCTAAGTTTCATGTTCTCCTCTCCATTTTCGAATTATGACTAAGTACTCTCATCACTTATTTCCTTCACCTTCCATCTCCACACTTAATTGTTTTTCTCTTTTCCACTCTACTCCTACTACTCTCATACTTAACCGTTTTTCCATTTTTCCCTCTCCCCTCTTATCCTTTCCATACTTAGTCAATTTATCATATTCGTGGAATCTCAGACTTGTATTAAGTTACCTTTACCCATACATCAGTACGCCTCAAACACTTAGTTTATTTTTGTATTGCAAACTTATTTTTTCGTGGACTCATAGACTCACACTTTTGTGTTTTCTCATTTTCCTGAGCTCATCTAAGAAGAATCATTACTTAGTGATTTTTCATCCATGGTTGATTTGCGGGAGAGGACACCCACCACACTCCTTCACCCATATACCTCACCTTCCTCACCCCCTCTCTCGCCATCTACATTTATCCTCCATCACTTCTGTCATCTACATTTCTCCCCTTTCCCCCTAACTACTCACAATCCTCATCGGGTTTGTGGACACCCACCATCCCTCACTCTCTTACTCACCTCACTCCCCAACCTATCCCCGTAGCCTACAAACTACCATTATAACTTACATTGTCTACAAATCCTCCCCATTCCCCTCATTTACCCTTCCACCTACTCTCTTGTACTTAACCATTATTCCAATGTTTTCTCCATTTAAACCATGAACCTATAAGAACATTCAACATGGAAGCATGGAATTGTGACACATGGAAACTCGTGGAGGGAAACACATGGAATATTTTTATTGGAGAATTACAAATGGAAGCATACAAAAAGAGAGACACATGGCGTGATATTATTGGATGACTTGTCATGGTGACTGGTTGTGAGGTGGACGACGATAGGATTCCAAAATTATTATTTTATTCAACAATTTTCTAAGGGTCGAACACCTTATGCTCCATAATCTTCTTCTTATGTTTCTTGCTAAGTGTATGAAACACATGGTATCATATACCATGAAAAATATAATATCCCATTGCATGTGGGATAGACTTTTGAATCAAAAGGGCGGATTTTATGAAGGGGGACGAAATTCATCCAAGGATTGTGATTTACCCAAGGCAATCGATCGACGGTGGTTGAGTGTTAATCTTCCGGAGGCCATAACTTGAGCTTTGGGTGTCAGAATCGAACAACATTTATACCGTTCGAAAGGTATTTCAATGTAGAAGATTATTAAAATATTAGTTAGCTTCATTTTTAATGGGTTTGAGTGACAACTCAACTTCACAAGCTCATATCTTGAGATCCGGGCGACGGATTTGGGAAAATTTTATATTGTTGGAAATATAAGAATATGAATATCACATCAGAAGTGATTCCAAGGGCTCAAAAGGTCCACATACTTACCAGAAAGTTAAAACACGGTTAGCTCTTAAAGGAGGAAGCAAATTAAAAGTTATTCAAAATAAAAGTTTATTTAAAAAAACTTTTATTTACAGATTTTTGGGGCCCACTTTAAATCACGAATATCAATTACTTAAAGTAATTAATGAGAATCCAATGTTGTATTAATTAAATTGATTTTCTAAAAAATAAAAAAGAATTCAAAAAGAAAGACTCCACAAAGAATTATTTCGGGGTTGAGCTTGAGTGTATCTTGTAACTTTGAATTTTAAGTATGAGATATTTGAGGTTGAACTATCAAATTTCTTTCTATTTTAAATGCATTACTCTTTTAAAATTATTTGAGATGATAAGAAATATTCTCGACTTTCCCTTGTGAGGAGATATGAATGTATATGTAGAGGATTACACATGTGGTGTTGAGTATTTGTATTTTCTGATATTGAATCTCCTCTTCAATCTTTTATTTGTAAAGAACTTCTTGCTGCACATAAATCTCATATTGGGTTATTGAAGAACTATTTTCATATAATTTCAAGCAATAAATATTTGGGGTTTTCTGCCTAGCACTCTCCCTACTCCAAGATATCCAAAGATATATATTTTAGCCAAAGAGGAGAACCACCTCTCTAAAAACGAAGGGGCACTAATGTCCTCATGAGGTTGTTGTTCCGGTCTTGAAGGATCCGAGCATAAAAAATTCTCAGAAAACCTTATCAATACAAGGTGGCCATCTTATGTAGGATATATGGGGAAAACGATACCTACAAATTCCACCCTATCTTATATGTCATTGATATACTATTGCATAGACAAATGATTGTTGTTCAACTAGGCCAATATCTTATCAACAAACCTCACATAAGCCATCACAACGGTCATAAGAGCCTATCTTGGGACCTTCTTGAGCTTCCACACATCTTCATACCTTGTTGGATGTTATGGGATGACCTGGGTTTTACTTTAGGTTTCCAACAAAACCCTGTAAACCATCGACCCTTTTGGAGACTAGAAAGAAACACTGCGCACAAAGTGCACAATGCAGTCTCAACTGAGATGGCTTATGGGTGACTGCAGGACCCAAATGTCTACAATATCATAAGGGAGGCTACTATGGGGATTATAGACATTCTTTCTACCTCAACATACATTAGATCTATTATTCTAAAACAACATTATATCCATATCTACCATTCTGCAATTAGTTACATTCATTAAGATTCATTATGTAGTAATTATGTAATCATTCTACTATGCATTGCCTTTTAATTCTCTCATATTAATTCATTCATCATAAACAATTACAAGAAATTAAAAAAACAATCCACACATAGACACAAAGTTTACTGTGGTTCACGCCCCCTGGTCTACGTCTACAAAGAGTTGGATTTCTTTGCTCTTTTATTATTCTTAATCAATTTTATAGCATTGTGCACATTACAGTTGAGGATGACAAGGTCACACTAAGACACAACTTGCAACCTTACCCTCGATTACAATGCATATCTCTATCTTTCTGCTCATATATCTACCTCTTATCTCAATACTACTCGCTCTCAATGAAAATATTCATTAGCTCCCTCCGCTATCCCACACAATATATTTATATTATAAAAAGGGGTTAATACACGTTACAAAAATGACCAAAACCCTAACCCACTAACCCTAACTGGATTAGTTTTTTCCACATTCTAAATCCCTAAGCGCAGCTGGTCCAAAATCCAACCATTTTCCTCATTGATCCGCCTCGTTCTTCCTTCCTTTTACTTTCCTTCTTTCTTGGTGTTTTTTTTCCCTGTTTTTCGGTGCAGGATCCTTTTCTGGTCCATTTCCTAATTTCCTTCATTAATTACTGCACTTTTCCCTTGTGGCTTGTCCCGAGCAACTCAAGTGTTTTCTTCCTACACTAACTTCTCAAGAGCCTGAAACCTACTTGAAATTTATTCAACTCAATATTTTACTTGTGTGCTCTTTTCTGCTACAGTCTCCACAATTTGCACAATAATATGTTCCTTCAACAATTCCCCACTCTCCAAGATAATTTGTTCAATCTGACCTTTTGTTGCGTCGATCTCATTAAGCATTCATTATGTGCCTTCTTGTAGTGGTTCCAATTGAGCTTGCCTTGACTACTTATCTTCTTGTATAGTCTTCAACTTTGCCTGCAAATTCTTCATTTCCTATGCACTTTTCAGTATGTCAGTTATTTCCATCGTTTTATGCTTTTTCTTCAATTCTTTCACTATAGTATTTACCCTTCTTCTTTTTGGTCTAACTCATGGAGTTTCCCATATTCCTTAATATTTTTCCATAACTGCGCGCTCTTATTATACAACTCTGTGATTTCTTGGATGATCAGCGCAATGCTTTATGTATGATCTATAACCTCCTACTCCATTTGTGTTCTTAGTTCTGGTGGAGTGCTAGGTGCTAGGAGTTATGCCAACTCTGTAATGTGGCTCCCATAAGCTTCCATATCCTGTGCTATTTTCTCAATTTTATCCTCTTTTGGTATGTTCTCTCCTTGCGCCCTGCCAAGAATGGCTTTAAATACCTCTTCCACCTACTGCTTTATTCTTCTAGTGTGCTTCTTTGCTTCATCCCTCTCAAAATACACCTAGTTAAGTGTCATCTCCAGTGTCTTACTTACTTTGTTGGCCAATTGTAAACTTGTAGCATCTACACATGCCCTTGACTGAATTTCATGTGTGACACTTATTTGAAGTTTGTATAGCGCCTTAGTTGGAACCTTGGGCAGTGCCAAGTCCAAATGATCTATGTCCTTTAGTGGCTTTTGTGTTGTATCCTCATTGACCTACAACATTCCTTGAGTGATACATAAATGTTCACTCCCCATGGCTATGATTTGTATTGTCTCTTTTTCTGGAACTGTTATTTCCTTATAACTTTTTTATTGTTGCGCCTGCTCTTTTTGTTGTATTGTAGTAAGTTGCAAATGTTCCAGTGTATCCTTGACCTCTATCAATTTCTTGATTATCGCCTCCCTATGCTTCTCAACATCATACCACACTTTTGTCGTGCAATCTTGCACTTTCTCTGCTACTAGCTCTACATCATCCTCTGTGAATGTAAGCTCAAGAACACCCTTATGCGACTTCATTTTCTTGTGTTGGCCTAATGTCTGAAATACTATTCTTTTCATTGGTAGTGTTTCTATCTGCACAGTTGTAACATGTATATCCATATTTGGGATATCTCCACCTCTTGTTTCCTTAAGCATAGGAATATTTGTCTTGGGTTGCATTCCTCCATTTGGTTCTACTGCACGCTCCTTTTCCTAAGTTTAAGCATTGGGGTTAGTGTTATTTTTCCTTGGCTTTTTAATTGTTGCGCTACCCCCTATTTATTTTTCATGCTATGTTTCCTTGTATTTGTTGTTGGGTTTCTTGACTGCTTTGAATGGCTAGCCTATGTTTGTTTCTTAGATATTGGTACTTTCTTTGGAATTACTGGTACCTTCTACTCTTCATTCCAATCCTTCATGGCCCACTTCACTTCTTCCCCTATGACACAATATCTCAACTAACATTCCTTCTTAGGATCCCTATTAGCCTAAATCCACATGTTATCTCTTGAGGCTTGAAAGTTAGTTATTCCTTGATTCTCCCTCACTACTTCTAGTGGTATTCTCCAAGTGTTTTCTAGTTTCTCCTGCATCTCATCATAGAGCATGGAAAAAATGTTGGAATTTTCCTACCTTTTCTTCGGATCTGAAATATTCCATAATGTGGTATATTTTGATGCACAACATTTCCTTATACTTTGGTAAAATACAATATATTTTGGTTCTCCCCAACCAAACAGTGCTATCAATAAAATTAACCATGAATAATGAAATTATGATCCTAGATATTGCACATCCTTACGATCCTCCAAAAACAAATTTAGTAGATATGGAGCCCAACTGAGTGGACTCCCCTTTGTGAATTGTGTGGCTGTTGCTATTACTCTTGAAGGGGCTTCCTACTTGCGACATTTTCTCAAAAGATTGCATGGCATAAGTTTTGTCACGAACTTCGTTGCTGGTTAATTTATCTTCTAATAACCATTCCCCTAGATCATATGTCAGTCCCATATTTTTTCTTTATCTCATCTGCCAGAGATTTGTCTTTAGTTTTTTCATCCATCTATTTCTTTGGTTTTGTTCCATTTGTTGGTAAGCCTATGATTTCTACAATTAAGTCCACATCTTTGGATACATGTCTCTCCATCCATAATATGCCTCCATGTACCAGTTTCATTAGTTGATTGACACATGAATTAACATATTTTCCTCTCCCAAAGTGAGGAATCTCCAATAGGTTCATAATACTTGTGTTTTATAGTCCTGCAATCCATTGTTTCTACTCCAAAATGGGATCCCCTGATGGACCCTTTCCTCTGCTTTCCATGTATAATTCCAACATGAAATTAAGGAACTTCCCTGTGTCTCCCACATCATGATCAACATACTTCAGTTTGTTAACAGATCCTAACATATCACCAACTACTTTGAATCCTTCAAGTATCTGCGACAATGACAATGTTAGTTTCGTTTTCTTGCACAATGTTTTTATTGCTGTAGGTTTTTCCATAGTCTTCTTCTTCCCTATTGATGGCCCTGCTTCTTGTTTCTCATCCTCATCTTCTTTAGTGTCTGAGTTTTGTTGGTTTGTAACGTCCTCACCATGTTCTTGTTCCTATGACTGTTGTGTTGGATTTTCTACAGGGTGTTGCACTTCTTCAACCTATTCTCTAAGATCATCTGACTCTGTTTTTTCACCATCTTCCTCATCCAACTATTGTGTTTCTCCTAATACAATTTTCTACGTAGGGTTTTTCTCTATGATAGGGTTTTTTGTTTCATTCCACAGGTTGATATCCATTCCTTTTGTCTCTAGATCTTGCTCTTCTACAATAGTCAGACTAATCGGTTCAATGACTAGAGATGGAATTGCGTTCACATCCACCACTCCTTCCGATTGATTTGAGTTTTCTCAACCAACGACTATGTCCTGTGTAGACTTCACGACACTCTATGTCTTTTTGGGTGACTCAGTTGGGAGCTCCGAACTTTAGTGGTGCCATTTTTCCAAATCTTGAAAAGGTTGCTCTGAATATGAACTGAACACCTCAGACTCACCTGGTCACACTAGGTTTTCTTCCCTACTCTCATTTGCACAAAGTCAATATGAGTCTTTTTGTGAATGATTTCTTCTTTTATAGGTCATGCCATAAATGCTATGTTGTGATGCACTTTTCCGACCATCATTTTTCTTTTTCCAATTACTTTATGTATCGACGTGTTGATTTTTATGTCTTGTAACATTTCTCTGACACACAGTGTATTCATGTTATTTCATACCTCTTACTGTCTAATGTGAGCGGTATATTCTAACTGTATGTCTACCACTTATCTATCTACTTCATCTTTTTTTATTTTTCTTATTTTTCCAAAAAAAATCTTTTTCACTTTTAAGTCCTACTATATACACTATGTACAATTATGATTTTCTACGCTGCAACTACTATTGGTTACTGGGTCGAGTGTCCCTATACAGTTTCAGTCGACCACCATTCACCAATCCTCGAATCTCTTCACATGCTATATCATGTAACTACACAACACTTCCATCTATGATGGACTTTATATCATATGGTCCTAGCCAATGCATTCTGAATTTTCCTGGGTGTTGTAAATATTTTTTGTCATAGAGAAGAAACAAATCTCCTTCCTTAAAGTTTTTCTTCTTTATGTGTCTATCATGCCAAGATTTTTACTTTTCTTTCTGTACTTCCTAATGGAAACCAACCATAATATTTTCCTCTTCTAGTTCCATGAGTTGAGACAATATTTCTTGTACTGTACCTCTTTCTGTCATGTTTGTAATGGTTGCAATGCACATACTAGGTATCATGTATTCTAATGGGACTACTACTTCCTGACCATACACCAATATGAAAGGTGTCTGCCTTGTGAGTTTCTTACATGTTGTTCTATAGGCCCATAATACTATTGGTATCTTCAAATCCCAATCATCCTTGTTTACATTGCAAATTTTAGTTAAGACATTCTCTAATATTTTATTAAATGATTCTATTGTTCCATTATCCCGAGGATGGTATGGAGTTCTCTTATGACGGTGTATCTCAAATTCTTCAGTCATTTCCCAGATGGTACTATTGATAAAATGAGTTCCATGATCACTCATCATAATTCTAGGGCATCCAAATCTTGTAATTACTTGTTCAAATAAGAAGTGCGTTGCATTTTCTGCATTGCAATATTTTACTGTTCCTACTTCAACCCATCTAGTTAAATGTTTGTCGATGTGATGATGTACCTTTCTCCTGATATTCTAGTTGGTGTATTGATTGGTCCTATAAAGTCTACTTCCCATTTTTCAAACACTTTAAGGGTTAATTGAGGTTTTAAGGGAATCTCATCCCTCATTGATGGATTTCCTACCCTCTAACAGATATTACAAGTATGACAATATTCCTTTGCATCTTTAGAAATTTTTTTCCACCATAGTCCTACGTGCAATGGCTTTTCCTACATAGTGTCCTCTGTTGGGTATGTGTTATATTCTTTGCACGACTAGATCTAGTGTCTACTACATTGTGTTGGGAATACAAGGAGTTATAGGGGGGCAATATCCCCCCTACGCAGGGGTTCGAGGGTAGCACCCTCGAGAACTTTTTTTCCTTGGGAAACATGCTGCATTTTTGCCTCATCTTTCATGTTGCCTCGATTTTCATGTCCATTGTTGGGCAGTTTTTCGGCACATGGGTTTTGCCCATGGTTTTCTGTTTTTGGTTAAGGAATTAGGGTTGTTTACTAATCCAGGTCATTGGGTTAGGGTTTTGGATGTCGTTGGTTCCTATATGTATATTGTATTGTAAAAAATGTATCACTATGAATGAAAATAAAATATGTCGGTTTTCTTGGTTTGAGTTTCCAAGGGAAAAATCTCCGTGTAATGTGTGTATTTTCCATTATATCTTTTTTGTTCTTTTACTGGAAATTTGTTTGTAGTAAATATTGTACAAGGTTAAAATCTACATTTGGTATCAAATATTTATTGGCTTCAGGGGGACACCTTTGTGGTCAATGGTTTGGCTCAGGACTGTGATAATCCTTATTACGTGGGAGATCTGTGGTATTGATTTTTCAGGTGAAAAGAAATGGTGAGAAGTTCAAAAATGGAGATCGAGAAGTTTAATGGGAAAAGTTTTGAGATGTGGAAGCTCAATATGGAATATCTGTTGGTGGACAGAGATCAATGGATCACGGTGGATCTAGGTACTGCACCTACAGGAACTTCAACAAATGATTGGAAAAAGTTGGATCAGAAGGCGAAGAGCACAATCCAACTATGTCTCTCAGATTCAGTATTACTGAATGTGTCAGAGGAAGCTACAACCAAATATTTATGGGATAAGTTGGGGAAGTTGTATCATCCTAAGTCCCTAGTAAATAAACTATTCATGAGAATGAGAGTTGGAGACTTGGTGGAAGAGCGTTTGAACGCCTTTAATACTGTGGTAAGTCAGTTAGTATCTATTGAGATTAAAATTTCAGATGAAGATAAGTGTATCAGTTTATTGTGCTCTTTACTAGACTCATGGGATAGTCTGGTTATGGCCATAGGTAGTAATACAACTTGAATTTTTATGAAGTGGTCTCATCCTTGTTGTTGGAGGAGATGAAATGAAAGAACATGGAAGGACAGAGCACATATGCATTATTTGCAAGAGGAATTTCCCATGAAAAAAATAGATCTAAGTCCTCAAATGGGAGATCTAAGTCTAAGGGAATATCTAAGTCTCCTGTAAATTTTGTAAAGGTATGTTGGAGATGTGGAAAATAAGGGAACTACAAGAAGCAGTGTAGATCCAAAGTTGAGAAAAAGAAGGGATCTGGAGAATCTCCTTCTCCAAAAGAAAATACCTCCAATGAAGAAGGAGGGGATGTGTACTTGGCTTCTTAAAGCACACATGCAAATCATGAGGCATGGTTGGTTGAATCAGGTGCATCCTTTCATATGAATCCCCACAGGGAGTGGTTCTGTGAATATGAAAGGTATGATGGAGGTAATGTTTTCTGAGGTGATGACTCGACAACCATAATCATAGGTCGAGGAAAATTCGAGTTGAGGCTCATATATGGAAGGATTAGAACACTACCTGGTGTTCTACACATCCAAGGATTGGCCAAAAATTTGATTTCTATAAGAAAAATGGACGATTTAGGGGTAAAAACAATATTTGAAAAGGAAATCTGCAGGATGGTTCGAGGATAAATGGTGTTGCTGAAGGGAGTTTGGTTTGTAACTCTGTATAAGATACAAGGAAGAAATATTAGTGATGGGTGTAATAGTTCCATTGCTCCTGATATTGGAATTGAAGAATAAAGAACTCCTATGGTCTCTAGAGAAAATTTTATGTAGTGGCATCAAAGACTGGGGAAAATCGGAGAGAAGGGTCTTTGATTACTACATGGTAAAGGTATGTTTGAAGGTATGTCTAACTTCTCTCTGGATTTTGATTTATGTGAACATTGTGTATATGGGAAGTAGAATCGACTAAGATTCCCCTTTGAAGAAACGAGGGTAGAAGGAATTTTACAGGTAGTTCATAGTGATGTGTTTAGACCTGTGTCGGTTCAACCATTGGGAAAATTTGTGTACGATGTCTCATTTATAGATGACTTATCAAGGAATACAAATATGTATAACCTTTGGATGAGAGGTGGAGACTTGATGGCAGAGAATTTGAATGCATTCAATACTGTCACTAGTACATTTAGGTCAAATTATGATGGTGCGTTCGACACAATTGCCACTTTATATTGTCGGGAAAATGACAAACAAAGAACCCCCTCAAACGTCTCTTCAGATGACGTCATTTTTTCGATGCCATAGATATCATCTATGTTGTGACATTTCATGCAGACATGTGTCATCTTGGATTTGACTGTCCAAATCCCATATAGTCGCTGCTACAATGATGCCAAATACATTGAAATTTTGACGTCCCATTTCATCGGTCTCCACAACATGGATGCCATGGGAGCGATGTTATGGATGTTAGAATTCTGACGGATGGTAACGTCGGTGGAGAGATGGTCAACTATATATCAACAACAAAGGGTCCATGGGAGAAACATTATGGACATTGAAAGACCGATGGATGGCAACATCGATGTAGTGACAATTAGCTATATACCAATGACAAGGACACCATGTGAGCGATGTTATGGACGTTGGGAGACAGGCGGATGGCAACGTTGGTGGAGTGATGGTCATCTATATACCAATGAAAAGGACGCCATGTGAGTAACATTAGGGATTTCATAAGATTGACAACCTGTAGGTGTTTAAAAAAAAATGATCTCTTGCCCTTCCAACAAACCTATTAGAGCTTGTGTAAGCTAGAATCGAGGGCCAATCTCCTTAAGAACTTCTGTTGGACCATAATATTCACAATCCACATCCATGGAATTGTGTGGAGAACCTTACACTTCTTGAGAGGATCCAACAAGAGTATGACCATGACTTGAGGAGAGAGACCTCACCAACCTATAAATATCACCTTCAAGATTCAAGATCCTTAAGCTCAACCTCTTGTAGCTTTGTTCTACCTATGAAGAAGAACTTTATATTTTCTTGTTCATAATGGATATCATTTTGACTTACTCTTCTTGTAGCTATAATAAGAACATGGAAATGATATCAGAGACTGTCTCAACAACATTGACTAAGAACCCTTCTTCAAATAGAATTGTACACCGAGTCTTTAGAATGTGATAAGAGATGATCATATTAACAATAATCATACTGAATAATAAATATCTTATCAAAAAGGATTCCTAGACCTATAATCCCTTCCTTCCAACTATTAGCCACTATAAATGCATATAACTTGATCTAGATTTACACCAAATATCTTGAGTAATCTGATAGAACCAAAGCATGTGTAGTGTGGTCTCCTTAACAGAACAAAAAGGACAATTACCATCCCCTAAGTTATACTTTTTGAGTCTTTCACAAGAGGTTAAACCTCCTTCTAAGATGCCCCATCTAAACACATTCAACTTGTTGTGATAAGAGACTGTTTTAATCTCTGTGAAGAGCGATTATCACTCTCTCCAGTCAAGAGAGATATGCCATATTGCACATTTAGTTAGATAAATAAACCGTAGAATAAAAATTCCTTATCAAGTCCTAGAACAATACATCCCATGTAGTAATGCATGTAAGAGTGTTGTTGGTATCTTATTCTTTTATGACCCCCACATATATGTTTATAGAAGTTTGGTGAGAATACCACTATACTTAGGAAATTCCATTTAAATGGTTACTTGCAAGAAGGAGGATATTCTCTTGTATCATCTTTGGGAAGGTTTGGAAGTAGGAAGCAAGGATACATAGCCATGCATATATAAAATCTCTACACATTTTACCACCATATTTAGGTAATTAAATTTAGGTGTCTAAATAGAAAGCGGATCTAGAAGCCCTAGGTGTAAGTGTAAGGGATTCAGTGAAAATGTTGGCTTATCCTTGGAAAATGATGAATATGTTGGGATCTTAGTCATTAGATGAGAAAGTGATATGTGTTAGGTTAAACTTATACTAACACTATGAGGATCCATTGCAATAGATGTTATCAGTGAGTGAAGTGTAGTGGAGATCCTAGGTCTGGATCTGGATAGAGTTCATGCTAATCAAGGTGTTTGAGAGGTAAGGAGAGGGACATTGTAAAAAACATGTGGAAATATTTGAGGAGAGACATACAACACAAAGGGAAATATTTGGGTGAGAGATCGGTCTCCACAAATTCTAGAAGGTAACCTAATTTGGGTAGGCACTAAGCCTAAGGAACTAGAAGAAAAATTATAGCATAGACTAGATTGTTGGGTGGAGTGAATTGACAATAGAACCAAATATAGAAAATAGTTGGGGTGGAGGATGGACCTCAAGAGAAACCAAAACCTGAGACCTTTGAGCATAGAAAATAATAATAGGATGTGTGGGGTGGGAGAGAGACCTCTAGAGAACACAAAAAATGAGACATATGAGTCTAGAAAATAGGAATAACTTGTGTGGGTGGGAGGGCGACCTCCAGAGAACCCAACATCCAATTAAAAAGGAGTATGACAAGATCTTACTACTCTGACACCAAATGATGACGAATAATATACAAAAGAATATAATCATCAATATAAACACAAATTGTTGGAGTTGATATGAAGAAAAGACAAGATGTAACCATGAAAACCCAACAATTAGAATAACTCAAATAAGATAGATTAGTTTTATTGATGAGGAAAATGCCCTTCTTATAGGTTTACATAGCTCTCTAAGTCAAAATCCTATTCTAAGGACACACTCCATTCGAAATTGGGAAATTAATATTATATGAACATGTACACATATTAAAGTTGGAAATATATGCTCTAAATAACTATCCAACTAACACAACAATATATTACTTAATAAATGCAAGAAGCTCTTAGAATGTTGTGTCCCAAGGGAGGAGTGGCCCTTATTATCCAATTTGTATGGTTGAGTGAGATGGCTCACTAAGTTTTCATGGCTTCCTTGTGCATTTAGCTAAGAGTTTCCTTGTTTCATCTAATTTCTCCATGGACAATGGTTGCTCCTCCATCACTTCTAGTTAACAAGAAAACTAAGAAAATATTACAAGCCATTTATCCTTTTAATCAAAGAGTTAGGACATCAAGCATCTATAAAATATTTCAAAAATAAATAAAATAGGTGATTGAGAAACCATAATGGCTCCCTATCATAACCGTGTATTATCAATTTCGTCAACTATTTTTCAAATGATAGAAGTCAACAATTAGCCCTTAGAAGTCAGAAAATACAATCTAGATAACATGGAATTGATTATTTTCCATTGACCATATGGATTTTATTATTTTCAATTCACCATTGAATATTACTAATAAATATGTCATTCAATACATATTCTAGCAAACATAATAACCATTAATGTATAATATATTAAAATTTTGAATGTGTTTGTGTTGGGATGGAAGAGTAGGAGAATAAGGAAGAAAAATAAATAGATGGACGGAAATCTATAGCAAGGTGATAAAATTTAAAGTGAGTCCACTGGATAAAAACAATTATGAATGGACATGATACAAGGGTATCCATCCACTTCATATGAGTCATGGAAGTTATCATAAGAACATTAATGATTTTCTTATATTACAATTCTTATGAAAATTGCGTACAAAATGATTCAATGATCACCTTAATTATTTGCTTGTTTTTGGAATGATGGAGACCTAATATCATTGGCAAATTCTAATATGATCAATATCGTGACAATGGAATGTAGTTCATAAAGAACATGGCAATTGAATTCAATTGAATAATTTCTAGGCTTTTTGAACATGCATCATTTTTTCAAATTCTTTAGAATAAGTATGTTTAAACTTTAAATAAACAAAAAACTCCATCAAACTACATCAAATCAATATTCATGTGACTACGTAGATGTTATAACGAATCATACTACAATTTTCAATTTCCCACAGACATTGATTGTGGAACTCTACGTTGTTTAGGTTTGGGACTTGTGCCAAATGATGATGCAAGAGGAATTGTTGGTCTCAACTAATGCACGAATAAATGATGAACTTCACAAGGAATCATGTAGGCACACACAGTTTGAAATCATGGTTCTCATAACTAAATCCTTGGAATTTCGAAGGTCACTACCCAAATACCATTTTATCATATTACTTTGAAATAATTTGTGTTGGGATGGAAGAGTAGGAGAATAAGGTTGAAAAATAAATAGATGGACAAAAATCTATAGCAAGGTGATAAATGTTAAAGCGAGTCCGCTAGATAAAAACAATTATGAATGGACATGATACAAGGGTATCCATCCACTTCATATGAGTCATGGAAGTGATCATAAGAACATTAATGATTTTCTTATATTACAATTCTTATGACAGTTGCGTACAAAATGATTCAATGATCACCTTAATTATTTGCTTGTTTTTGGAATGATGGAGACCTAAGATTATTGGCAAATTCTAATAYGATCAATATTGTGACAATGGAATGTAGTTCATAAAGAACATGGCAATTGAATTCAATTGAATAATTTCTAGTCTTTTTGAACATGCATCATTTTTTCAAATTCTTTAGAATAAGTATGTTTAAACTTTAAATAAACAAAAACCTCCATCAAACTACATCAAATCAATATTCATGTGACTACGTAGATGTTATAACGAATCATACTACAATTTTCAATTTTCCACAGACATTGATTGTGGAACTCTATGTTGTTTAGGTTTGGGACTTGTGCCAAATGATGATGCAAGACGAATTGTTGGTCTCAACTAATGCACAAATAAATGATGAAATTCACAAGGAATCATGTAGGCACACACAGTTTGAAATCATGGTGCTCATAACTAAATCCTTGGAATTTCGAAGGTCACTACCCAAATACCATTTTATCATATTACTTTGAAATAATTATTTGAAACAAATTTCTCAAAATTAGTAAACAATCCAATTCCCTATAGGATTTTAGATAATCCCTATCGAAATTCCAAATAAACTTTGCACGAAGTTTCACTATTAATAACACTTATTGATCAATTGTTTCCTCTTCACCCTCTAAATATCACCTTCAAGATTCAAGATCCTGAAGCCCAACCTCTTGTATCTTTGATCTACCTATGAAGAAGCACTTTCTGTTTTCTTGTTCAAAAGGGATATCATTTTGATTTACTCTTCTTGTAGCTATAATAAGAACATGGAAATGATATCAGAGACTATCTCAACAACATTGACTAAGAACCCTTATTCAAATAGAAATTTACACCGAGTCTTCAAAATGTGATAAGAGATGATCATATTAACAATAATCATACTGAATATATTATCAACATGGATTCTTAGACCTATAAGCCCTTCCTTCCAACTATTAGCCACTATAAAGGAATATAAATTTGATCTATCTTTACACCAAATATGTTGAGTAATATGATAGAACCAAAGGATGCGTAGTGTGGTCTCCTTAGCAGAAAAAAAAGGACAGCTACCATCCCCTAAGTTATACTTTTTGAGTCTTGCACAAGAGGTTAATCCTCCTTCTAGGATTCCCCATCTAAACATCTTCAACTTGTTGTGATAAGAGAATGTTTTAAGCTTTGTGAAGAGCGATTATCACTCTCTCTAGTCAAGAGAGATAGGCCATCTATTATTCAACCTATTATACATGTCATCATCAGTGCAAGGATGAAGAACATGATACTAAATTTCAGTAGAAGGACTATCAAGGGGGAACTCCTTTTCCTAACACTACTCTTGTAGCCTTAAGTCCTAGGGGTGAAAATGGAGCTTACCAAACCATTATTGGGAGATACTATTGATCAAATTAAGGATAATATATTTGTCTTATGCTTGTAAGTGGAATTGTTATTTGATCAGAGACCAAGGTTTCCATTTATTGGAAGTGGTATCCCACAAATTTGCAAAAGATCATATACCCTTATTTTAAAGTCTCTTTAAAGGGAACCAACTTTGGATTCCTGAGGGGTAGAGGGCCTTTTTGGTCAAAGGAGACCACCATAAGTTATACGAATTGATGTTGGTTTCAAATTGGGAATCCTAAGGCTTCCAATGAAGTGTTATGACTATTTATTTCCAAGCCCTCTGGAGGACTTTTTGAATGAAGCTACCATGGATTAAAAAAAAAAAGGTACAACCACAAGGACATTTTCAAAGAAAATATTAGGCACTTTATAGCCTTTCACTAAAGGATGGCCAAGTCTGTCCCTTATGATATATTTCCATAATTGATTTCCCTGTGTGGCCTTAAGAAACCACTTTGCTACCAAGGTAAGGCCATAAGTGACCAAGTGAGGAATGCTAATTCCTCTATATTGTGATTTCCTAGTGCACACCAACCAATTGACCATAGGTAGACCTTTTTCAACTTTATTCTTCACCCAAAAGAGATCTTTTAAGATAGAGTTTTAATGTATCCCTGCTGGTTGGGAAGCCAAAGAGACAAATAATGTATATGCATTAAACTGGAAATCTTGTCCCCCACTTGGATTTTGGCTACTAAGGAAAGGTTTTGACTATTCTAGTATTAAAGTTTGACTGTAAGATTATTAATAACCCAGTTTCACAGATGATTTCGAGTCCTGTCAATGATAAATATAATACCAAGATACTTGGTGATTTCCCCCCTTTGAACCCATTTCCATTGGGAAGGAATCCACCCTAGGTGATCGTCTAATCCAATAAGTATCATAGAGGTTTTCTCCTCTTGTAGTATCTCTTTAGAATCTTTACAAAAGGTGTTCATAATCATAGTGGGAGTTGATTAAATATTATTGGGCAAGGCCAATAACTTTACCTTGGTAAAATACCTTTTATAATAGATAACCCAAGGCATCAGATGTGAGAACATATAAATCAGGGGCTATGGGGTAGCCCTGCGTCATTGATATGATAAGAGGAATAAGATAAGTAAGGGATCTATTAACACAAACAATAACGAAAGCATTGGAAAAGAGAATATTGAAATAATATATGAAATTTGACCCAAAGCCTAGCCACTCAAGCATGTGGAGAATGAATTTCCACTCCAACTTGTCATAGGCCTTGTAATAGTCCAACTTTAGACACATTCCTTTAAAACTTCTCTCTTTGGCCAGAAAAAAATCCAAACATTCAACCATGGAAATAACTCACAAAATTCTCTTCCCGATGGTATTTCAAATACAAAAATATTCCACCATATAAAGATAAATCTAGATCTTGATGTAAACACTGACAACTTTCAATTTGATGATATGACAGATAATGTTTTCGAGCATGATCAATTTGGAAGCCTAATTTTGTCTAAT
>SNQJ01S0010031.1:77904-101315 GCA_010110895.2 Picea sitchensis | reverse complement strand
TAAGATTATTGGCAAATTCTAATACGATCAATATTGTGACAATGGAATGTAGTTCATAAAGAACATGGCAATTGAATTCAATTGAATAATTTCTAGTCTTTTTGAACATGCATCATTTTTTCAAATTCTTTAGAATAAGTATGCTTAAACTTTAAATAAACAAAAACCTCCATCAAACTACATCAAATCAATATTCATGTGACTACATAGATGTTATAACGAATCATACTACAATTTTCAATTTTCCACAGACATTGATTGTGGAACTCTACGTTGTTTAGGTTTGGGACTTGTGCCAAATGATGATGCAAGATGAATTGTTGGTCTCAACTAATGCATGAATAAATGATGAAATTCACAAGGAATCATGTAGGCACACATAGTTTTAAATCATGGTGCTCATAACTAAATCCTTGGAATTTCGAAGGTCACTACCCAAATACCATTTTATCATATTACTTTGAAATAATTATTTGAAACAAATTTCTCAAAATTAGTAAACAATCCAATTCCCTATAGGATTTTAGATAATCCCTATTGAAATTCCAAATAAAATTTGCACGAAGTTTCACTATTAATAACACTTATGGATCAATTGTTTCCTCTTCACCCTCTAAATATCACGTTCAAGATTCAAGATCCTGAAGCTCAACCTCTTGTATCTTTGTTCTACCTATGAAGAAACACTTTTTGTTTTCTTATTCAGAAGGGCTATCATTTTGACTTACTTTGCTTGCAGCTATAATAAGAACATGGAAATGATATCAGAGACTGTCTCAACAACATTGACTAAGAACCCTTATTCAAATAGAACTTTACACCAAGTCTTCAAAATGTGATAAGAGATGATCATATTAACAATAATCATACTGAATATATTATCAACAGGGATTCCTAGACCTATAATCCCTTCCTTCCAACTATTAGCCACTATAAAGGAATATAAATTTGATCTATCTTTACACCAAATATCTTGAGTAATATGATAGAACCAAAGCATGTGTAGTGTGGTCTCCTTAACAGAAAAAAAAGGATAGTTACCATCCCCTAAGTTATACTTTTTGAGTCTTGCACAAGAGGTTAATCCTCCTTCTAGGATGCCCCATATAAACACCTTCAACTTGTTGTGATAAGAGAATGTTTTAAGCTCTGTGAAGAGCGATTATCACTCTCTCCAGTCAAGAGAGATAGACCATCTATTATTCAACCTATTATACATGTCATCATCAGTGCAAGGATGAAGAACATGATACTAAATTTCAGTAGAAGGACTATCAAGGGGGAACTCCTTTTCCTAACACTACTCTTGTAGCCTTAGGTCATAGGGGTGAAAATGGAGCTTACCAAACCATTATTGGGAGATAGTATTTGATAAAATTAAGGATAATCTATTTGTCTGATGCTTGTAAGTGGAATTGTTATTTGATCAGAGACCAAGGTTTCCATTAATTGGAAGTGGTATCCCACAAATTTACAAAAGAGCATATACCCTTATTTTAAAGTCTCTTTAGAGGGAACCAACTTTGGATTCCTGAGGGGTAGAGGGCAGTTTTGGTCAAAGGAGACCACCATAAGTTATAAGAATTGATGTTGGTTTCAAATTGGGAATCCCAAGGCTTCCAATGAAGTGTTATAACTATTTATTTCCAAGCCCTCTGGAGGATTTTATGAATGAAGCTACCATGGATTAAAAAAAAAAGATACAACCGCAAGGACATTTTCAAAGAAAATATTAGGCACTTTATAGCCTTTTACTAAAGGATGGCCAAGTTTGTCCCTTATGATATATTTCCATAATTGATTTCCCTATGTGGCCTTAAGAAACCACTTTTCTACCAAGGTAAGGCCATAAGTGACCAAATGAGGAATGCTAATTCCTCTATATTGTGGTTTCCTAGTGCACACCTACCAATTGACCATAGGTAGACCTTTTTCAACTATATTCTTCACCCAAAAGAGATCTTTTAAGAGAGTTTTATTGCAGCCCTGCTGGTTGGGAAGCCAAACAGAAAAATAATATATATGCATTAAACTGAAAATCTTTTCCCCCACTTGGATTTTGGCTGCTAAGGAAAGGTTCTGACTATTCTAGTATTAAAGTTTGAGTGTAATATTATTAATAACCCAGTTTCACATATGATTTCGAGTCATGTCAATGATAAATATAATACCAAGATACTTGGTGATTTCCCCCCTTTGAACCCATTTCCATTGGGAAGGAATCCACCCTAGGTGATCGTCTAATCCAATAAGTATCATAGAGGTTTTCTCCTCTTGTAGTATCTCTTTAGAAGTTTTACAAAAAATGTTCATAATCATAGTGGGAGTTGATTAAATATTATTGGGGAAGGCCAGTAACTTTATCTTGGTAAAAGACCTTTTATAATAGGTAACCCAATACATCCGATGTGAGAACATATAAATCAGGGGCTATGGGGTAGCCCTGCGTCATTGATATGCTAAGAGGAATAAGATAAGTAAGGGATCTATTAACACAAACAATAACGAAAGCATTGGAAAAGAGAATATTGAAATAATATATGAACTTTGACCCAAAGCCTAGCCACTCAAGCATGTGGAGAATGAATTTCCACTCCAACTTGTCATAGGCCTTGTAATAGTCCAACTTTAGACACATTCCTTTAAAACCTCTCTCTTTGGCCAGAAAAAAATCCAAACATTCAACCATGGAAATAACTCACAAAATTCTCTTCCCGATAGTATTTCAAATACAAAAATATTCCACCATATAAAGATAAATCTAGATCTTGATGTAAACATTGGCAACTTTCAGTTTGATGATATGACAGATAATGTTTTTGAGCATGATTGATTTGGAAGCCTAATTTTGTCTAATGAATATGAGTCTGAAAATAGGAAACCTAATCATGATCTCCTTGCTAAAAAATATAACCATAAGGTATCATAGTTCTACAATCAACCTTGTCCTAAATTGATAAATACTCTTAAGAGTCCAAAAAACGTTTTGGACTCTTATGCCATTGGTCATCATGATTTTATTTATGATGATCCCTTAGGAACCTACCATTTGGATGACATTTGCTTCCTAGAAGAAAGTGATAAGATGCCTAAAGTTCCCAATGATGGATCTAATCAACTTTGGGTTTCCCCCAAAGATATTTTTCTAAAGACTGGTTCACACTTCTCATTAGCTAATTCAATACATATTGATACCTTTATATACAAGAAGGATTTTAAGGAAAGTGTTTTTTAGCTTAATATTGTTTCGGTGGAAGCTCTAATTTTTGCAACCCTGTCATAACCCAAAAACTCACTCCATTTGACCTAAGTTCTCCTCTAGTTTATGATGGTTATCTTGAGTCTTGCACTAAAGAGAGGAGATGTTCTAACCATGTTATTCTAATTGATATATACATCCATACTACTTATCTTCCATCTTGTACCGATAAGAATAATGAGGTTTCATTTAAGGATAGCAACGATGTTTATGTTTTCTTCCATTTCTTCTAAAAAGTGGGGAGGAAATATGATTTCCAATCTCATCCTTCATCACAGAATTTGGGATTATTGGTTCAAACATTTTGATTATTTTAGGACAACAAGTATCTTCCTCTTAAAATGGTTTACTGAAATGTTTTCTACGCTAGATAATTATTTGAGCCTAACTACCAGTGTAGGTTTTCTAGTACCTTTTATTCATGTTGAAATTCATCTCATATTTAAGATCAAAATTCATTTTGCATGTACAAGAAACAAGAATCTAAGTTAGTATCTCAGTTGTTAATCACTAAGGTCAATAAACTCTCTACAATGGAGAAACCAATCTAGCTACCACTAAACATTCACATTCCCATGATAATAAGTGACAACATTTCCAACACTTAGCATATATATTTACATATAAATACAGACCAAAAATTAAATTTATGTAACACTTTCCAATATTAAAAAGAATAGAATGTTTTCCTTGATGTGAGCACTACCTAACAAGATACAATTTCAAATATACTCAAATAAAAACCAACAATTTAAATGTCCCAATTGACCTATGACAAAGTGTTTATGCTAAAGAGTAAAATGATCCAACACTTCCTACTATTTCTCCTTGTATATCCTCCCATCAACAATGGATCACTTGAACATTTTCTTAACTTAGACATCATGTAGGGTTGTCCAATTTAATGGTGTGTGTAGCTAACTAGGGTGTGGCATCATGGCGAATAGTATGAGTTGATGTTGCTCTAAACCTTAGTTCAACATTGGCATACCCATTCACTTAAGTCTCAGTAATTTGTTTGAATCTCTATTATGCATAAACCATTTTCATTCCTCCCTCTTTCACATAGATAAGACAAAAGAGAAGAAGGAAGATCAATTAAATAAGGGAGTGAATTTCCTTTACTACATAACAAGCTCAATGTGTCAATGGAAAAGAGCATTGCTACCTCTAAATTACATCAATATTATTTGTCGGTTGTTGTAACTAACACAAAATGTTGTAGAAAGAGTGACTATGACCAAATTGGAATGGTTGGAGTAGGGTGTATGGCCCAACTACTAACTGGCTCTTCCAAGATGCTCTTAAAAGGGATGATTGGGAGCATAGGTGGCTCATTCAATTTCCAAAAATAAGTCTCTATCCATTTCCACGTATGATTGTATTAATTTCCCAATGATCTGGTAAGAGGAAAATAATTGTTGATTACAAGGAACTAAGAATGGAAATTTGGTTGGAGATTTGAAACAACTATATCATTGTGGCCATTGATCTCATGAACCCAATTAAATGGATGGACTAGGTCCTTTGACAATTGGAACTACCAACAAAATTAACAAGAGGTGATTTTCAACAACAATTAACCAGAAATAATGAGAAATTCTCACACCAGTTGACCAGAATAATTGTGGGTTAACCAAAATGGTGAATTGCAAGTGTTGTTGTAAGTAGTGTATGCAAAGGGATCACACAATATATATACATGCATATAGAGAAATAGAATTAAAGTAATCACATAGCTCTAAAATCACAATAAACATAGAGATTTTAACCTAGAAATCCAAATAGGAAAACTAGCTTTGAATGCTTACTCAACCTTGATTTCAACAATATCATGTTATATTGTAGCTCATGGCTCTATGTAAATTCAATAATTTACATAGACTACCCTTGTGCATCCTCACCTCTCAAAGGGTGTATGTCCCCATGATCTGATTCCTTTTTATCTCTTTGTGTTCATAGAGAGACTTATCATCCCCGAGTGACTTTGCGTAAAGGAAGAAAATTGTATCGTTGAAGCACTTTCTGGGTTTTCATGATCAACATGCAAGGATATTTAGGATGAATGGTAACAATGCATGCTCCATGATATGGAACAATGCCTAGAAAAAAGGAGGCATAATACAACAACACTATTTATGGAAATTTTTCTCAGTTCATTTGGCCTTATTCTAGGAGGACCCCTAGCAGTAGATGCATGAACTAACACTTCATCAATCCCTACAGGAGCTAAGGTTTCTTTCACTCAATATAAATGGACTCATATCTACCATTACTGAATGCAAGGCGAGAACATGACAAGTACTAAACATATGATATATTTCAATAAATTATCACATAGCAAACCCTGCATTAATAAATAATCACATAACAATTCATAAACATTAAACATAACTAGAATTGATGGTTATATAAACTATGTTGAAAGGAGAAATCACACCTGATATGATGAACTGGTTGGAAGTACAGTTGGAATGGTTTCCCCCACGTGTTTCTCTTCAGTTGTATGACCCTCTGTTAGCCTTGAGCTTCCCTCGATCGACGAAAAAATATCTTAAAGTACCTGCCAAAATCATTCAACCTCCATAAATATCTAAAAAATCAATACAAGTCATATTTGTAGTGCATTTTTTACTCTGAGATGCATTTTTATGAGAGTGTCAGAACATACCTGAATGAGATCCTCTTGGTTTCGAGAATAATTTATTGGAGCCACACGTCTAATATTTGATCAAACTGCCTCCCTTGATTTGAAGTAGCAACAACGAAGTCAACATTGACTTTGTTGTTACTCCGTTGGATCGAGGGAGGTTTGCTCCAAGATTAAACGACTCCAATAAATTATTCTCTACTGAATAGGGCCAACCACGTGAAGGAAGAAGCTCTTATGGTCCCTCCACCCCACCCCCTCACATCACCCTCACATCACAATCAATTCCCCAATACTCAACATATAAATCTATTGAAATATTTACAGCAAAAACAAACATATATACATACCAATATTCACAATTGTTTACAATGAAATAAAATATTTCCTTGATCCATTTGGAGTGAGCTCAATTCTCCTAAGAGAAAAGTAACAACTATTCCATAACATTATACACTACACTAAAACACTTTACATCTAAAAACTAGAGAATGGAAATTGACGTGAAAAGAGATTTTATTCTATTCCATTATATGACTTGGTTGGAGTATTAAAATGTACCTGTAAACATCATAGAACTCATCCCACTTTGATATATAAGTGAAAACATGTTATTTTTCCAATATTTAATCATAAACTCACTCAAAATACTAAAATTAATGCTTTGGAAAATAATAGGTCTAAACTCATATGCAATCATGAAAAATGGTCTTAATGTAAGGCTGTGGGAAAGCAGAATATGGTGAAAAGTTAAGTAAAAGGTTGGTAAAAGAATGACATTTTGGCGACCCAACAAGTAAAAGAAAGTATTTCATAGAAAATAGATTTTATATTAAATAGTTATTAAAATATTCATGTACATCATTATTTAGTACTTTTAGTCGACCTCTTCTTCTTAGCTCTATAGTTCCTAAGCATTTCATCAATATCTACGTCTTCGTTCTCTAGGTGCTCTTCAAAATATTATTGTGATTTTGTCCTCTCACGTAGAGCATGCCTAGTCATGGGGTACTAAGGGATAATGGAGTTCGTTATGATGAGGCATCACATACAAAAGAAAAAAATACAAAATTTAGATGACCAGTTTTTAAATATCATTGAACTAGTTCAGTAATATTAAAAAAAACACCTACAATGTCATTATTTACCTAGTGCACTGGTTGACACCATTGGAATGGTTTCCCCCGCATGATCCTCTTCAATTGTATGACCCTCAAGTACAACATTCTCTTCCATTGAGACCACAAACTTTATAAGGACAATCATAAATGTATAAGTAAAAAAAAGTAGAAGTACAAAATTTATAACTATGAAATTATTAAGTATATGATTAAAATACAACCATATTAGCGTCATGTGCTAGCTCGGTCATAGCACCATAGTGGGGATGCACCCCCATGGAATATTGAGACTGCATGGGAGAACCATCTTCTAGTTGCAAACTGTTATCAACGCACTGCTCTCCAACACTAGCGTGTTCGTTGACAGTGTTTCTCCCCTGATTAAAACAAAGTTTTAAAACATTAAATTTATCGATGATATCCAACATGAATGTATTATATTAATAATAAATGTTAATGTGGATTGAATTTTATTTACCTTATCCTACAAAGTGGTTCTTGGTAACTACCCCAAGCTTTTTCAGTGTTCAACTACAACTTTATAGTCATACTTGTAACCAAGTTGGAGGTCTTCCTCCATGATTTCAGTACCAAACTTGTCACCTTGCATTGCATAAGAGTATGTATTTTTAATGTTATTCACTGCAATTACCTAAAAGTTTTAAGGCGATACAAATAAGATATTTAGGTACTTACAATTCATGACTGCAACTTCAAGTAGCCGCCCTGGCCTAGCCTGTGCTGGCCACATTTGGAAATCCTTTCTTTTGTTTCCTTTGACGTGTCATTCAACCTATCATCAAAAGTTTCAAGTATGTTAATATATACCACAATTTTATTTACATCTAAAAAAAAAATGAAGGTGTTGAATTGAAATAGTAATTTACCCTCTGGGACCTGAGGGTGTTTTTCCTTCATCTGTCAATTTCTTCTCTTTTTCGTCCTCAATGAGGGCCTTCCACTCCCTCTCTAGAATAATCATAGGACACTTGTACCTATATTTTTGTTTCAAGTGGTTCCTATATGTTTCTCGCGTATATTTTAAATATTGGCCAGCTGCGGTGGTGGCCAAGGTCTTATTAAATGTGTCTACACCAAAAATGATTTCAAGATAATCCATCAATTATTTTTTGAGGTTGGAATTCTGGGAATTCCACCTCTCCCATATGGTGGGCCCAAAAATCAACAATGCCTTATTCTCCAAGGACCTATAAAAATCGTTATTCCCTACATGCAAAAATATTATATGATTATTAATTTAAAAATAATAATCTAGATGATTTATATTTGTTTACATAGAGAACAAGAAACAATTAAAATTTTAAAAATTACCTGGGACTTTAACTTGCTTTAATGGAAGCCCTTCCTCTTTGACCATAAATGTGCCCTTAAGGGTCCCTGTGCTGGTCATGCATCTTTATTTAGGAAAATCAACCATATAGTTGGTCAAATCATCAACCTCATCTCCGTCACCACCTCCAGAGCCTACCTGTGTTGTCGCTTCCTCGATGTGCATGTCGTGGCTCCCACCTAATGATGTGGAAGGTGGAGATCTAAATAACTGCATCCTGGAAGCTTTACGAGGGCCTGCTTCATGACCCTGTGGCGTCTGTGTAGCACCACTACTACCGACACCATGCATGTCGGGGTCAACAAGATCCAAAAATGTCTATATAAAAAAGAAAACATTTTTTCGTTTAGATAATGTAAAAGTTAAAAATCAAGCTTTCATAATTGATCTTATGACACAAAAATAAAACCACTTGAAATTGTGGTTATTACCTTATATGTCTTAAGCCTTGTCATAACTTCTGTGATCCTTTCTTCAACCTCAAGAGTTTGATATAGAATATCTAACATGTGAGCTAGTTACTTGTTTTCTTTATTGATCTTTTTCTAATTAAAACCATAGGGTCCGGGGATTCATAAAAATCACTTTCCCCGAGAAAATCACCATCAACATCATGGACCACCGACTACATATTCAACAAAATAAATGATAATTCAGTTATGTAAACAAATAAAATAATGGATCACCACAGAAATAAAATGCACATTAAATTCAATTTGAAAATTGTTGTTCGTTTACCTGTTCTAAGGCCACTTTTGATTTACCATGATCAACTTGGCACATTACAGTAAAATTGGAACCGTGATCATTATCATGAGAGATAAATTCAAATGTATGAGAAATCCTCCCTCTTTATTGACATCCAAGGAGGAATGCTATTGTTGATAACAAAAATAGTCCACACTGAGTAAGAAGATCGAAGATCTCCAAATGGATTAACACCGTAAAGAACATAATGAAAATCATAAAATATAAGAGTCATTTCTTACAAGTTCGGTAAATTAGTATACATACCGCCCCCATAATAGCAACATCTGTATCTATTCGATTCAAATTGTAATCAATCAATAACTCTTCCCCTGCAACTATTGATTTTATTGCACATACCAATACACGATTTGCTTCATGCCCCTCAAATACACAATTGGGTCTCTTATTTTTGGTTGTGGGTCATGTACTATTTATAAACCCTGCAATATTCCCCGTTTCTTTTAGCCTTCCATCAATATAGATAGTTTCTCCTTTATTTTGATCATTGTCCTTTAGTTGTATATAATTTGCAGCCAAGCCATGTCTTCGCATACTTTTTGTATTTTGGACTATTTGTATCCAATATTTGTAGATATAAAAGGGTCCGACGTACTCCATCAATTGAGTTAATCTGTCATAACATATGTTTATGCCATCCATATAAAATATCCCCAAACCATGTAATGATGATGGAGCAATCTGGTATATCCTTCGTTTACACAAAAATCAATGTTTATTTCAGGAAGATCCTTGGGTACCCATCATTTCACTATATGTTTGTACCTCAAGGGAACCTCGATGTTGTTTATTCTCTCATGATCATAAGAACATGATCCCCCTTTCGCAAGAAAAAATTCCATGCATCTATGGAATTTTCTTCTGATCTTCTCACCTCTAGTTGATCTCCACCAGTTAGACCTACTAGATGTCTCACTTTCCACTATTCTACCTGAACTTCCCTCACTCAATGAAGATAGATATGCCAAATACTTGTTTTCTTGTACGTCCTATAACATCATTAATGACAAAAACATTCAGTCAATCAAGATGTAACACTAGCTCATTACTAATATCATGTTGGTATCACAGTAAGCTCATAATGATTACCATAGTGTTACTCTTTCACATTTGTAGTATGCTCTATTACTATTGGTATAGTATCTGGGCATTATAGGGGCATGTTTGGAGTCAAATGACACATGCCAACAAGTGGTGATAATAGGACACGATTCTAGTTGGAATACCCTGGAACTGATGCCATTAGACACAGACTCAATCCTAAGGCCAACTAAGGAGAACAAACAACAAACAATATTAGGTTGTGATATATTTAGTAAAAATTATAGTGTCACATGAATGCATATTTATGAAATTTTTTAAGGATTTCATGCATGTGTCCCTGGTTAGGGATGACCTCGTTGATAAGGGATTGGCTTAATAAATCAATAGAAGTGAAGGTGGATTTTAGTTTAACAATATAGTTTATCAACTAGGAATTTAATATACCTATGGAATTACATTTATCATAGCTGACAATGACATCATCATCCCATGTGCAAGCATCTTGGACATTTCTGTGTTGGGCATTCCATTTAGACAATTGTTGGCAGCATTGTATATAATCTAGACCATCAAAAGAGAGGGGTAGAGTAGGAGAAAGGGAATGAGTAGTAATATTGGGACGATGTGTTTCATAGAAATGAGTATTGTTAGATGTTTCAACATGAGAGTGTTCTTTCGTGAAATAAGTATTCCCTTCCATACCAATTGTGGGAATTGATTTTTCTATTAGGGCATGTTTCATTAGTTTTGAAATGGAAATATTAGGAGATGAAGACAATGTTGATTTAATTAGGCCACTTACAATTTTCTATTTCATACTCTACTACCTTGTGGGGACTTATTTAATAGAGATATCCCTTAATACATTAAATAAAAATATATTCCACTAACTATCCCTTTGAAAATATTTGGATGGATTCTGTACATGTCACTATTGCAATCTAGCACACTCTAATTAATCTAGGAGTCAAGCATGGAAACAAACCTTCTTACAAATAAGTACTAGTTGGTGATGGAATCCAACATCACAAGATCGATGTGCGAACGGGATGAGTTTTGACAGGTGTGAAAGTTACGTTGACAACCTGCTTAAAGAACTAACGCCCTGGTGCAAGTTACCTCACCGAGTAGTGGGAAACCCTCCAAGGATTCCGAGTGAGTCTAGCCAACGTCGATCCCAGGTACAACACCACCTTCCTCGTGTTGTCACCTTAGGTAGGAAGTCTAAAATATTATGGCCTCTATGGTACCACCTACTATACCAAAGAAGAGAGGGGATAGTCGATAGTCGACACCAAGACCAAAAAAGCAGGGTTGATTACTTTGTTGGCCCCAATGCGACCTCATGCTTGACACTTGTGTTAGAATAGCTTCCCAAAGTGAATGATATAGCAATTGGATTTCACTCTCTAACTCAAAATTTTATGTTTGTTTAGCAGCTTTGGAAAGTTATTCTCACAATCCTATTCAAAAACTCTACACCTAAGCTAAGATGGGTTTGAAGAGCCCTAGAAAAGTTGCTAGATAAATTTTAATTAATGCTTGATTTTAGGCTATTGTTACTCAAAGGATTGGTCATGAAACTGATGGCGTTTTGACTCGACTCTTTAAACCATGCAAGAGGAAAATTAAATGCAAGAATTTCAACTTTAATGAAAACTAGCGTGGGAAGGAGCAAGAAGTTTCAAGAAAAGAAATAATTTCTTGATTGATTACTATGTGTGCACTGCTAATGAAAATAATTATGAGCTAATTATATAGATAAATGGAAGCAAAATGACCCAAATTTTAAAAATACCAAGAAAATGTCATAGTTCACTTAGTACATCTATACAACATTGAATCAAATGTCATCATTTCCAACATAGAAAACTTTTATGATTATAGAGACCACCATACAAATTTTCCATAATGTTCTAATGAGATGTGGTCGAGCATGGGAAAATCCATTAGGTTATAAATAAATATTGGAAATATCTGCCAAATGTGAGCTCAACCACTAATGATTATGATTGGTACCAAGTGTGAACCCACATGGTGTGAATACATGTTTTCATGGTGTGAATAAATGTATTTTCATATTTCATTGTGGGCATCACTATTAGGAGATGTGGTCATAATTACAATGCTTTCTGACAGATTACCAAATCCATTTTTTGTTGGCATATTCTCTTCCAAGGTACATCCATTCATTGTATTTGTGATGTTTTTTATTTCCATATCACTATGATAAAGAAGTGTCTTTTCTTTCTTGTATCTGACTACAATTACAATTGGTGAAGGCAGTGAATAAAATAAATGAATTGGAGTTTTTCATACTTGTTGAAGGATTTCCTAAGCTCACTACTTCTACATCCAGAAAGGTTTAAACTTTAAAGGAATCAACTCGTAAACCTCTCTACTTGTATATAAAGGGAAATTGGTTTGTGAGGATGTGGATGAGATGATGTATGTCCAAGAGGAAATAAATTTGAATAACAAAGTTTTCTAGCTTCTTTGAAATGTTCCCAGACCATAGTCTTTGGTTATTCCATGTATAGTTCCTTCACTTTGGCTTGGGGTTGAAGAGGTCCCAATGCCCTATTAATTCATCCACATATTTTATGGAGGGGTCTGTTATGTACTCTTTAATATAGGAAAGGTCAAGAATTTGATTATGTAATGCACAAGTGAGACATCTTTCTCCTAATGGTAAAAATTCAATTACATAATTTGGTGATGAAAAATACATTATTTTAAAAATTCCAAAATCCATTTTAAGGAAAATATCAAAGATCACATATTTTTCAAAAACTAGTAAGTGCACATCAAAGTTAGCATAATTAGAATTAGATTGAATTGGATGAGGCATTCATCCTTGATTTATTTATTCAATATATATATACTTGTTGAAGGATTTCCTAAGCTCGCTACTTCTACATCCAGAAAGGTTTAAACTTTAAAGGAATCAACCCGTAAACCTCTCTACTTGTATATAAAGGGAAATTGGTTTGTGAGGATGTGGATGAGATGATGTATGTCCCAGAGGAAATAAATTTAAATAACAAAGTTTTCTAGCTTCTTTGAAATGTTCCCAGACCATAGTCTTTGGTTATTCCATGTATAGTTCCTTCACTTTGGCTTGGGGTTGAAGAGGTCCCAATGCCCTATTAATTCATCCACATATTTTATGGAGGGGTCTGTTATGTACTCTTTAATATAGGAAAGGTCAAGAATTTGATTATGTAATGCACAAGTGAGACATCTTTCTCCTAATGGTAAAAATTCAATTACATAATTTGGTGGAGAAAAATACATTATTTTAAAAATTCCAAAATCCATTTTAAGGAAAATATCAAAGATCACATATTTTTCAAAAACTAGTAAGTGCACATCAAAGTTAGCATAATTAGAATTAGATTGAATTGGATGAGACATTCATCCTTGATTTCCAAGGATAGGCCTGGCACTATTTCATTATGTCATAGGTGCTCGCTAGAGTTTTGGTGTCAATGTGGTGCATGCGGGGCTTGGTTGTGGTTGTGACACAAAAAGCACTAGTGGAGGCACAAGAAGGGAAATAGTGCATGCCTATGTTTTACTCTAACATTGGCATAAGGGTATTCCCAAGGTCCACACCTAGGTACTAAGAGAATATGCGCAAGAGAAATAGGTGAAAATAGGGATGCAAATGAAGTGTGAGAGTTGATGTAGGTGTGAAGGTGTAGGCTCGATTTAGGGCCAAGCTGAGTTGGTTTGGTGAACCCATGGATGTTGAGAGAAGTTTCAAAGGGGTTTCTTTGGAGTTTCGAAGGGGTTTTCAAAAAGGGCTTCTCTGTATTTTTATTCCCCGGGAGGGTTTCTCCGGTTAAAGAGCTTTGCATTTGCTGAGAATAATTGTGCATGTTTTCCAGTCTCTAGGGTACAAATGTTCAAATTGGCCTCAATATGGATGTTCAGATTGGTAGGAAAAAATCACTTCACACAAAATCAAATGTAGGATAAAGGATAATTCAAGTTTATGCCCAATTTGAATTCGAGTGTGTAGAGGTACTCACCATCCTTGCCCTCTCCCTCAGTCTTGACGTCGCCTGATCAATTTCACAGATCCTTTCCCTCTCCCTCAGTATCGGTGTCACCTGATCAATTTTACACATGTCCCTCAATGGTCTCATGTGCAGGTGCAACTATTTCCCTCCCCTCGATCTCAAAATTTCTTGATCTCGACGGTCTCGTGCGTAGGTGAAACTATTTCCCTCCCCTCAGATCTCGAAATTGCTTGATCTTGACAGTCTCACGCATAGGTATAGATATCATTAAAGTGAATAGTAGAGTGTGAAATATAGGACCGCGTTCTCAATTTGGTTTTGTTGTGTATAGTTATGTTATAACATATATCACATGTATGTTACATACATGTTATAACATACATGTGATATATGTTATCACATTATGTTACATACATGTTATAACATACATGTGATATATGTTATCACATTATGTTATATATGTTATACATAAGAGGTAGTGGTTTAAAGGTTATAGTGTTTAATAATTTTAATGATTCGAGGTTATAGTTTTACAAAGGTTAGGGGTTAGGTATTAGGTATTATAAGGGTTTAATGTTATAGGGGTCAAGGGTTACAAACATTAGGGATTATGCATTAAACTCAAGCATCATTATAAGTGTTAGGAGTTATACAATTATAAGGGTTTGAGAGTTAGAATATAGAGTTTATGGGGGTTACAGGCTATACATGTTAGGGGTTGGGTAGGAGTTAGGTGGTAGGAATTATACCTATTATAGGTTAGGGTTTATAAGAGTTATAAGGGATAATTATTAGGGGTTGGAGTTTATGTTAGTTTTATGGGTTGTATAAGTTAGATGTTAAGTGTTATATGGGTCATAGGTTAAATATTTAGGGTTATAGGGGTTGGGGATGTTAGGGATAATAGGGATAAATGTATATAAGTTTTGTAGGTGTTAGGATTTGTACAATTATAGGGGTTTGAGGTTTTAAGATTTAATTAGTGATTATACTAGTTAGTGATGATATGAGCCATATGGGATACAAATTATAGTTCTGTAGAGTAAATTAGAGGTTAAAAGGGATAAGGGTTTCATGTGATAAATGTTATAAGAATCAAGGGTTATGAAGATATAGAAATTAGCTTTTAAAGATTAGAAGTTCTAGAGGTTATATGGGTTAGGATTTATAAGGGATAGTGGTTATAAGTGTTAAGGGGCATGAGTCTATAGAGATCTTAAGAATGCTAAGAGTTGGTGGTTTTGAGGTTAAAGGTTTTAAGAATTTTGTTTTGTTTGTTTTATTGTTTTATTAAATTTATATATTATAGGTGAATTCTATGGAAATTTTGTATCTCACATTATAGGTGAATTCTATGTAAGCCCACATGAGGAATCGTAATGAAAACGAGGTAGGGCGGCCAAACGCAATGCAAGGCGAGTTGGAAAGAGGGGCAGCCACATTAGGAATCGTAACGAAAACAAGGAAGGGTTCCCAAAGGCAAGGAAAGGTGATTTGGAAAGAGGGGTGCACCCAACAAGAGGAATCGTAACAAAAATGGGGCAGAGCGCCCAAACTTAATGCAAGGCGAGTTGGAAAGAGGTGTTCCCACCCACATGAAAGGCACAAAAATGACCACACAAGGGAGCACTAGGAAGGAAGACGAGTCAGATGTCGGATCAGGAGAAATTTTGGCTTCCACTTAATCTTTTCAAGACAACTTGGGCAAGGTTGGGCACCCAAATGCAACGTAAGATGAATTTGCAAGAGGGACACCCACATGAGGAATCATAATGAAAACAAAGCAGGGTGCCAAAACGCAACGCATGTTGAGTTGGCAAGAGTGGTTCCCACAAGAGGAAACATAACAAAAACGAGACCAAGCACCCAAATGCAATGCAAGGTGAGTTGGAAAGAGGTGCTCCCACCCATATGAAAGGCATGGAAAGGGCCACATAAGGGAGCACTAGGAAAGAAGACGATATGGATGCTAGATAAGGAGAAATTTAGGCTTCGACTTAACTTTTTCAAGATGGCCTAGGCAAGGCTGGGTGCCCAAACGCAATGCAAGGTGAGTTGGAAAGGGGGGCACCCACATGAAGAATCATAATGAAAACAAGGCAAGGTGCCCAAAGTCAAGGCGAGGCGAGTTGGAAAGAGGGGCACCCATAAGAAGAATCGTAAAAAAAAGGAGGCAGAGTGCCCAAACGCAATGCAAGGCGAGTTGGAAAGAGGTGCACCCAACCACATGAAAGGCAGAAAAACAACCACACAAGGGAGCACTAGGAAAGAATACGAGTTGGATGTCGGATAAGGAGAAATTTTGGCTTCGACTTAACTTTTTCAAGACAGCCTGGGCAATGTTGGGTGCCCACATGAGGAATCATAACGAAAGAAAGTGAAATAAGGCTCCAACAAAGGTGGGTGTCCTCAATAATAAGGATAAACATAAGTGCAAGAAACATCCATAAGTGGGCATCTTCCTTCATGATCTAGGACATAAAACCATGAAACTTCATGATCCCAATGTGAGATGTCCCATCAACAAGAAATAAAAGGTATGAAATGTAACATCCAAAGGTGGACATCTCCACAAACTAGAAGTTTTAATTAAGTCAAACCTCCAATGATAGAAAGCATGAGACCTTCAAGAGAAACATCTTGTCAAACAAAGCATGGAAAAGTGCAGAATGGCCTCAAATGGTGGATTTATTCCTCAAAAAAAGTTCCAAGCAAGTGGATCCATGAAATAAGGCATCAAATTATATATGAAGAACACATGTGAAATGCCTTCAATGATAAAGTAAATCCATAAATAAAGGGGTGGCCCCTCATCAATCAATAAATAAGACCATCACTTAACATGTAAATAATACCATCCCTTAACATGTATGCAAGGAGGGTGAGTGCTCCACATGGGATGATGAGTAATATCCAAAATTTACCTAAACAAGTGTGAAATCATCCCACATGGCAAGGGCATTCCATGGCAGGCTCCTCCACCAAGTAATAGGGCATAAAAATATGTAGAAGAGGGAAACGATCGACATGAGGGTGTAATACATGTCATAAAAAACCATAATATGTGTATGAATCATCAACATGAGAAAGGTAATTCACCTTATGAACATCACACCATGCTAGACCATATCAACCTAAATGAATGTGAAATCAAGTGATATCATGGGGAGAATTCCAAGCAAACAAAGATGCCAATACAATATTAGCTTAGCCAAAACTTTCTAGGGTGTTCCATCAAGGGAGTCATACATCAACATGTATTATCAACCATCCAATAATGATCATATAAAGGACTCCACAACCAAGTCTACTAGTGTGAAAGGAAGGCAATTACAAAGACAACTAGAGCATTAACACCATCTATCCATCCATGACTACATCACTAATAGTCTCATCAAATGCAATCACAACCCCTAGGCCATTCAAATATCAACTTATATACCTACCTTTGTGATGAAAATCACAAGATTAGTGAAAAAATACCAGTGTAGGTCTCATGTAAAATGAGGGGTAACACTAGCAACACAAACTTGATAATTTTGAACATAATCATAATTTCATTCCTCTTGACAATGCCAATTTCTAGTAGGTTTGATTCCTAGCTTGCAACCCCAATGGATGAACCATCAATAAATTGAATTCATTAACTCAAGTGTATATATTGTTGATTATCTTGTTTAAAGTGGATTTAACCACTTTTTTTTATTATTGAAGTACCCAGTCGAGTTGATTTCGCAGAAGCTTCAATTCACCCACCATAAATGTCATGCACCGACCCCGCATAATGATCAGTGAATGGGGCCAACGTTGAAATTCCTTCAATATTTGCATATATGCATCGAAATTTGACATGTTTAGACTAGACACATGCCTTGATGGTATGGGAGGGTTTCAAGACTCAAGGATGTATGATGTCCCCACATAGTCTTTGAGATCGTCCACATTTGCATCAACATTCATCATGCACCTCTCATTGTTATCATTCATCATTCCCTTCTATAGAATCGTTGTCAGAACTATATTGAAATTTGACATGGACCTTCCAATACACCCATCACAAATTTCTTCTACCGAACCCGCACAGTGAGTAGTGAATGGGGCCAATGTTGAATTGTTTTCAATCTGTTCCTGTATGCGTCGAAATTTGACATGGTTAGACTAGATAGTTGCCTTGAAGGTATGGGATGGTTTCTATACTCAAGGATGTTTGATGTCCCCACATAATACTTAAGGAGGGTTTGATTATTGAGTTACCAAGTCAATTTGATGTTACAGAAGGTTCAATTCACCCACCACAAATGTCATGCTCTGACCCTGCATAGTGAGTAGTGAATGGGGATGACGTTGACATTTATTCAATATGTTCCTATATGCGTCAAAATTTGACATGGTTTGACTATACACATGCCTTGAAAGTATGATATGGTTTCAAGACTCAAGGATGTATGATTTCCCCACATAATATTTGAGATCATCCACATTTTCATCAACTTTCATCATGCATGTCTCATTGCCAATGTTTGTCATTCCCTTCTATAGAATTGTTGTCGGAACTATGTTGAAATTTGACATGGAACTTAAAATAAAACCATCATAAATTTCTTCCACCGACCCCACACAGTGAGTAGTGAATGGGACCAACCTTGAAATGTTTTCAATTTGTTCACGTATGCATCGAAATTTGACATGGTTAGACTAGATAGTTTCCTTGAAGGTATGGGAGGGTTTCGATACTTAAGGATGTTTGATGTCCCCGCATAATATTTGAGATCATCCATGTTTGCATCAACATTCAATATAATGGATGTCTCATTGTCATCATTCATCATTTCCATCTATAGAATATTTTTCAGAACTCTCTTGAAATGTCATGGCACTTCCAATACACCCATCACAAATGTCATCTTGCATCGACCTCTTATAGTGAATACTGAATGGGACCAACGTTGAAATTTCTTCAAACTGTGCATGTATGTGTCGAAATTTGACATTGTTAGACTAGACACATGCCTTGATGGTATGGAATGGTTTCAAGACTCAAGGATGTATGATGTCCCCACATAATCTTTGAGATCGTCCATGTTTGCAACAAATTTCATAATGGGCGTCTCGTTTTCATCATTCGTTGTTTCCATCTGTAGAATCTTTGTTGGAACTCTCTTGAAATTTCATTGAACTTCCAATGCAGTCACCACAAATGCCATGCACCGACTCTGCATAGTGAGTAGTGAATGGGGCCAATGTTGAAATTTCTTCAATATGTGCATGTATGCATCAAAATTTGACATGGTTAGACTAGACACATGCCTTGACGGTATGGGAGGGTTTCAAGACTCAAGGATGTATGATGTCCCCACATAATACTTGAGATCATCGACATTTTCATCAACATTCATCATGCTTCACCTCTCATTTTCATCATTCAACATTCCCTTCTATAGAATCATTGTTGGAACTATCTTGAAATTTGACATGGAACTTACAATACACCCATCACAAATTTCTTTCATCGAACCTGCACAGTAAGCAGTGAATGGGGCCAACGTTGAAAGTTTTTCAATCTATTCCCATATGCATTGAAATTTGACATGGATAGACTAGATAGTTGCCTTGATGGTATGGGAGGGTTTCAAGACTTAAGGATGTTTGATTTCCCCACATAATATTTGAGATCATCCATGTTTGCATCAAATTTCAATATAATATATTTCTCATTGTCATCACTCCTTATTTCCATCTATACAATCTTTGTTGTAACTCTCTTGAAATTTAATGGCATTTCCAATACACCCATCACCAATGTCATCTTGCATCGAACTCGTACAGTGAGCAGTGAATGGGGTCAACGTTGAAATTTCTTCAAACTGTACATGTATGCTTCAAAATTCGACATGGTTAGTCTAGAAACATGTCTTGACGGTATGGGATGGTTTCAATACTCAAGGATGTCTAATGTCCCCACATAGTGTCTGAGATCATCCATGTTTGCATCAACGTTCATAATGGATGTCTCATTGTCATCATTCGTCATTTCCATATGTATAATCTTTGTTGGAACTCTATTGAAATGTCATGGAACTTCCAATTCACCCACCACAAATGTCATGCACCAACCCCACATAGTGAACAGTGAATGGGGCCAACATTGAAATTTCTTCAATATGTTCCTGTATGCGTCAAAATTTGACATGGTTATACTAAACACATGTCTTGATAGTATGGGAGGGTTTCAAGACTCAAGGATGTATGATGTCCCCAAACAATATTTGAGATCATCCAAATTTTCATCAACATTCATCATGCACGTCTCATTGTTAATGTTTGTCATCCCCTTCTATAGAATTGTTGTCATAACTATCTTGAAATTTGACATGGAACAGACTATCCATGTCAAATTTTGGTGCATGTCAAATGTGAACAAAGTATCCATGTCAAATTTCGGTGCATGTCAAATGTGAACAAAGTATCCATGTCAAATTTCGGTGCATGTCAAATGTGAACAAAGTATCCATGTCAAATTTTGGTGCATACATAAACATTTTGAAAAAATTTCAACGTTGGCCCCATTCACAGGTCACTGTTGCCCATCATGTACTCTAGCCCTATTACAATGTCTTTTAATAGTTGTTTCCTTTAAAATTCGACCAAGAAAATTAAAACGAAACGAGGAAGAGATGAGACGGTATATAAAGTGGGTCTGTGAGTGATCTTTGAGTATAAAGATGAATGAATGAACTTCTCTTGGTTTTAAGAATAATTTATTCTCTACTAAACAAGGCCAACCACGTGAAGGTGGAATCTCATATTCCCCTCCCCCCCCTCACATCGCTCTCAATTCCCCAATACCCAATCTATAAAATAGAAAATAAACAAAAGAAACATAGTAATCATGCATAGAAACTACCAAAACAAAAATGAAATAAAACTTAAAAACATATAATTAACCCACATAAAAAATTATTTAAAGAGAATAATTCATACAATTTAAAATATCTAGTTACATACCTCATTGAACAACACAACATTTGTATCATCCTTCTTCTGTATCTTCTTCTTTATAATCCAACTTGACATATGTATCAACATCCGGTTCAGAAACAATTTTGAAAGGATTGATGATATCATCATCATCATCAATGTCATTTTTAAGCATATCTTCATTGATATCATCATCAAGAACTGGTGCATTGTCTCCCTCGTCTGGTTCATCTTCTTCGTCTTCTTCATCTGTCAACCCATATTCTTCCTGCTCTAGATCTACATCATCTTCTTATTCAATATCATATTCTTCATCTACAATATACTTTATTGGCATTCCTCTTGGATCATATCTAACAAAAAGTGACCAATCCCTCTTACATGGAACCTTTGAGTAAAAGACTTGTTCACATTGACTTGGAAAAACATAGCGGCCATTTTCTTTTTCAAAAATTGTTGTTTTAATCATCAGAAATCTGTTGGCATGTTGAAGAATAGTTCTTTTGTCATCATGTTCATGCATTCGTAACCTATACCATTTGACATCGAACAAAACTAATTTGAAGGAATTAAAGTCACATTCAATTATATAATTCAAAAAACCATAGTATCTATTTTCATATTCTCGAGGACGTATGTCACTCCTAGAGGAAACATTAGTGACCTGGGATACTGCAGTTATCCCACTATCAGAAGTTTTTTTGGTTTCATCCAACTGTTTGATGTGAAATTTATGACCATTGCACCACATAGCCTTGTGGCATTTCAATTGCAATATGCCAGACATGTAAAAGATGCATTGTCAATTAATAATAAACAAATTTATATAACTTGGAAAGTATAATATGAAAAAAACACAACTACAGTCACATTAATATAATATAAAATAATTGAATAAAATGGGGGAATTTGCTTGCCTTTCCATATTTCAAACAATATTCTAAATCTATTTCCCTTTGCGTAACATCGGAATCTCCATCACGACGAGCTTCTCTAACCAATTCAGACAGTTCTTTCCATGATAACTTACCGCCATGACGTTCTTTTCATCTATCAATCCATACCTTCATCGAGTCAAGATTGTTTGCAATGTATAAATGTAGTGCATCCCAATCTTGAGCAATTGACCGATCAAAAAATCACAATTTACCAAGATTAAATATTAGTTATAACGATGGTAAATATTAATAAATGATGAAAGAATAAATATTAAATGAGTATGGTCATATACACAAAAAAAAAAAAAAATTACATTTATTAAAAATATCCACAATTTAATTACCTCTCACTTTCTTCATTGTCCCTTTACCCAACAATTGCTCCCTTTCAAATTTTTTGATGGAGTTCACATCCCAAATGTAGTCCACTGCATGCATATCTTGCACTGCTAATTTAGGAAGATACTGACTATCATACACCATGGATTCATATACCATATATCCCTCCACCATAGAACCTTCGGGACATTCTCTTTGTCTAACCAAAGCCTTCAATGATTTCAAGTGCCTCTCCACCATCCACATTGACCTTGTGTGTACAGGTCCACACATTTCAATATCTTCAACTTGGTGTATGAGGTAGTGTTCTTGTGCATTGAAAAATGTTGGAGGTAGATACTTCTGCATTTCACACATTAGTTGAGGAATTTCTCTCTTCCAATACTTTATATCATCTTCATGGATTTATTTCAATGACAACCATCTGCAGATCATGGCGCAAGAAAATAGCATGTTTCAACAAAACATAATGCATATTACATTACAAGTAAAACACATGACATTAAGTACAACAAAAAATTGAACTTTTTCTTTTGCATATAAATTGCAGCTACTTACCTCATGTATTTTCCAAAATCATATATAACTTGTTTCGTTGTTGTCAAAATAATTTGGGAGAGATAGAGGTATAACATATTGTAACAATAAAAACAAATCGTTACTTGTTCAAAATGTTAAGAACCAAACATCAATATAGCATATAAAAACCTCAAGAAAAGTACTCAACGCCTTGAAAAAGAGATAATTTCAGACAATAAGCCTCTTCGAGGGGGCAACCTCCTTTTACCCCAATTAAATGTTCAAGTACAAGATGATTCAAGATGAAAATGTCTCCTTGGTATATATAGGAGACTAGGAGGTATAATTACAAATAATGGCCTAAAGCCGACATAATTAAAATAACATTACTAATCTAAATTACAACTAATGGCCTA